>JAAGAY010142131.1:0-28424 GCA_011801015.1 Ardeotis arabs
CATTTTGCCCCCATTTCTGCAGCGACAGATTTCTGTAAACGTTATTTGTGGTGTTGGTAGAGAGATTCAAAATGGTTTTTGCATTATTCTGGTTGGAACTATTTCCCTCGTTTCATGCACCAAAGTGAATCTGTGCAGCATACTGCTAGGGTCATCAACTCCGTATTTGTCTACTTCACTGTCTCTCACATTATCCTCTCCCCTAGAATGGCAACAATTGATTACTGCCTAATGTAAGCACTGCCTCAATAAGGTTTTAGACACTTGGCCTGGGAGGGCAAATCCAATCCATCTAACACTGGATTTAGCTTTGCAATCAGCTGAGTTTGGCACTTCAAAAGAGCTGTGAGGGGAGGCCAGTTCTCCTTAAAATAGTTTTTTTCCTTTATATATTTATTCAATAGGAAATTAGGCACCTCCAGAACATAGTCCAGTCCATATATATTAGATATACACATCTTTTTAGAGCAGGTGTATCATGAAGATCAGTAGCTCCGAGAGTTCTCTCCTGTGGATGCACCAAGGTGGATTGGAGCTGCAGATTCCCGGCAATGTGCTGGAGAGACTTTTTGGTGATGGGGCCAGGGTCTTCTGGCTATCGTTTGCCAAGGAGGTTCTGGAGAGTTTGGAGAAGACCAAAGCCCCATTGGTTTTCACAGAGTAAGCCCATCACACAGAGCTATTGAGGAGGGATTGTCTCTGTGAGATGAGTTGAATGCACTCCGTATCAAGGATAATTCAGGTTGAAAGGGACCTCAGGAGGTCTCTAGTCCAACCTCCTGCTCAGAGCAGGGCCAGCTTTGAAGTCAACCTATTCCTGTGCTGTCCTCATGATGAAAGAGTTGTCCTTTTTATCTGGTCTGAACCTCTCTTATTTCAACTTGTACCTGGTGCCTCTCATTCTCCTCACGTGCATGGCAAAAAACATGGATGTAGTTGTTTAGCTGAAAGTTGGCTTTGAAATGTATGCAGAGCATAAGGAGAACAAGTAAACGTAATGCCTAAAGGAGATATTCAGATATTCAGTATTTCTACCACTGTTTACATGTTACTGGCAATTTTTTTGTTGGCTAAGGAATGATAAGGTGCTCTCTGCCAGAGACTCATACTCGGCTGAGGTCTGAATCTATCTGCCAAATACAGAAATGTGCAAAAGTCAAAACTGACATTTTAGAAAATACTGTGAGTGTTGTTTGGAAGCAAAATCTGACTTTTATAACTGTAAATAAGTAAGTGCTTTCCCTAAGCATATAATTTTTTTCCTACTTGAATGAAGCATAATGACTATAACAATAATTACTCCTGGGACGACCTCAGACCTAGCTCATTATGTTGCCAAGTCTGATGGTGACTGAGCTGTCAATGGGACCTCTCTCCCTTGCCAACTCTGTCCTGGTGGGTGACATCCCTGCCTGGATTGTGGTTGCTCTCTACCCTTTGTGACTGCCCTGCTCTTGCTCCTCCCTAAAAGGATCTGAAATGGCAAAGTTTGATTTTTGTGTGTAAACATCATACTTTTAAAAATATCATCTATTTGCATCTAGTGAACCCAGTCTGACTGGTCCCAAGTTGAGTAGATGACATGACAAACTTGGACAGAGTCCATGCAGGTAGTCCTGCCACAAATTGGAGTAGAAGGAGCGTGTGTTTGGCAGCATTTCCAGGGATGCTCATGCTGTGCCACTTCAGCCACACAGGCCAGACCCCACCATCACCACTGGCATCCAGCTCTGCGTGATTCCACGTCACATGGAGACCTTGCAGAGTCCCTGCACAGCCCATGGCAAGTCAGCGCTGGGAATCCTTGGGATGGCCGAAAGTGTTGCCTTCAGCAGCTGCCTGCTTTGGCCCAAGCACCAGCCAGAGCAGGGAGCCCTGTTCCCAGATACAAGGAAGGTCAGGTAAATCATGCCAGCCCAAGTGCTGCAGTCATGGAGGCACGCACCCTCCACAGACCTGGAGAGATAGAGGGGAGAGAGCAAGTGCTCCAACAAGATGTTATCATGCTTATCTAACACAGCTCTGAAAGTGCGGGTACGTGGTGGTAGTATGGAGTGCATGCCGATACTACAGATGCTGCTTCAGCTGCTGGCTTGAAGAATCTATCCCTTAAACTGCTGGGCAGGAAATCTTAGGTTGGACTTGGAGAGATTTAGACTGGATGTTTGAAAACAACATTTTTTTTTTGTAAAAATGGGAAGATGAAATCTCCATCACTGGAGAGTTTTAGGAGTGAGTTTTACAGCCAGCTGTCAGAAATGCATTAGGTGTTTTTCATCCTGGCTTTGGATGAGGGGATGGACCCTTCTGGCATACTTCCTTTTGATTATTTAGTTACCAAGAGGCAATGCCTACCTCTCTTTTGACTACAAAGGGAGCCAAGGAGTGAGACTCCTAACTTGAGACCACAGTTCAGTGCTTGGATTTAGGTGGGATGAGCTCAGGCTTCAGCTGCTCATCCTGAGCTCATTAGTTAGTGAGTTACTAAATCTGCCACTTGAATTATTTCTGATAGGAACGAAACAGCTGGTGTCTGGTGGTGCCTATTCATATTCAGCTCATGTTTGAACCTTTCTGGCTGCACTTTTGGATGATCCAGTTCACCAGCCTGTTTTATGCATGCTGACCCTGCTCATCAGGATGTTCGCGTGGACCCCGGGCTGTAATTATTCAGCTCTATTATGTGAACATGTTGGAGAGTGGGTGAAGGCAGGGAAGGAAGAGGACATGATCAGCAGCCTTAGGTCTGGCTTAACTTCGTTCTCCTTTAGTTCAATAGTTTTCCAATTGACTTTGGAGAGAGCAGAGAGACTGTGTTTAAGAAAAACTCCTCTTGCTGATGTTGATGATAAAGTGAAACCTTTGGTGGTTAGTTGTACCCAACCTATGTAATTAATCTCTCCACTTCAGGGTAAGTCTCATCCATTTGCAGAGAACATTTTCACCATTACCTTGTGATACAGGAATGACAGGAAGGTTCCTGATGTATGCATCAGAAATTAAGCCCAGCTCCTCTGACAATACCTAATAAATCTTCAGAACACCATATCAATGCTACATGAATAAGTATCATTGCTATTTGTCAAATTTCTGCAGCTTGCATGATACAAACTGCTGGAAGACTTTAATACTCGAGGAAATCCATCTAATCCAATAGGCAACTAATTTGTTTGAGATTTCTTATAACAGGGAAGCTCTCAATTTTTGCCTCTTTGCATTCACCTAATTACCTGACTTTGTGCACCTAATTAACTTGCAATGCTGTCATCAAGGGAATCCATGATCTTCCCAAACAATTTTGTGGCAGCCGGAGATGAGCCCTCTGTAGGAAAGACACAATCTGGTTTTCTATTGCTGTGTCCATTTTTCTCTATTCCCTTTCTGTATACCTTTTCAAAAGAACCACAAGTGAGGAGAAGCAAAACTGAAGAAAGGGTAGAAGAAATACCATGTACTCCTGAGACAGCATTGTGTAACAGTGAATCCTAAAGCAATCATCTGTAGATGAAATGTAGGTTGAAATTCCCTTCACCTTTCATTGCAACAAACAACTCCTGATTATTTAATTTCCCTTTATACGTCATGGATTTAACCAGGGCATATTCATTTCCACATCCTTTTTCCATCCTGCCAAGGGTGCTTCTGTACTTGAGATGATGTTTTCTTAGCTGGCCAAGACATTTCAAGAATTTGTCCAAAGATGAAGCTCCAGCTGGCATCTTCAAGGACACTTATGAACTCTTGTACTTGAACATAACAGTGGGAGTCAGGAGTTTTGGGGACTATTTTTGTCTCTGGCACTAATCACTAGAGGAGGGACTCACCAAAAAGGCTCTGACCTTTTAAAAGATAAAGTTAGAGTCAAGTATTCACCAAAATCTCTTCCACTGAGAGATGGAAGAGAGAGCCACTTGTGGATGTGTTGTTCCACACCAAATAAATATTATTAAGTAAAGTAACTCACCTCCAAGGTTAGTACTGACTATAGTAATGCCTCTGTACTGCAGTGATGCTCCATGTTGGATGGAGACAATAAGGTTTTTCAGGTATGATATGAGGGCAGCCATGAAATTTTAGCTGCTAATATATGTCAAGTGTTCTTAAATCCCTATGTAAGGAAGTAAAATTGAATTTGTTCTTATTTTTATCCAATATTAGAAAAAGCAATGATGTCTACAAAACTTTTCTCCAATGAGAGAGATTTCCAGAAGAAAACTGTAACTGCATTAGTACCTCTTCCAAGTCCAGACAGTGATTATTCTTGTAGAGGGAGCAGGAGGATGGAGAGCTCTTGTATTTTATGTACAGCCACATAGGCTGTTCGTATTCACCAAAAGGTCTCAGTCTTGTCTTGCTTCTATCCATTGGTCTGCATCAGGTGTAGTGTCACGTGGTGCCCTCAGGACTTTCCTTTTCCTGTTTTCACTTTTTTAGCTTTTTTATTCTGGTGCATTAATTATGCTGCCCATGACAATGAGCTAATGAGTATTTGTTCTGTCTTCTCAGCATTAGCCTGTATTTGCCTGTTTCTGTCAAGTCTTTACCTCTCACGTCAACTTGCCTTTTTACTCTCTGCACCTCAAGACAGGCTGAGTGATACTAATTCCTGCCAGAACTGGACTCTTAAGCTAGATTTTCCTTGGGTTTGTATTAAACCTCCCTGGTCTTGGCTATCCTAAAGATTTTGAGCCAACAGTGCATTTCACATCCTGGCTGGCCAGCGGTGAGTAAACACAGCACCAGCCTGCAATCCTGTCCTTGCAGCTACCCACGATTAATCTCTTTCCATGCTAAGAATCGGCCATTTGTTCCTACTCTTTGCTCCTTATCTCTTCTCCAGTTTTTAATCCATGACAGCACTTTACCTTTCACCCCTGGATTGCCAAGTTTCTCAATAGCCTCTTGTGCAGGACTTTATCAAAAGCCTTTTGAAAGCTGGTGGAGTCCTGCCTGTGTCACGGTTTCGTTAACCCTTTCAAGGAATTCAAGCTGAAAAGCAAGAGCCTGAGAGAGGGAGGAAAATTATTGCTCACAGGAAGTTTGCTGGTTGGCATATCTGTCATGTTTTTTGTGTTTTCTTGGACAAACGGCTTCCAGTTGCAGGAATGATGTGTGGTTTATATTAACCTGCTTTTCTTGAGGGTGGTCTGGCTGTTGCTGCTTCACCACATTTTGGAAGGAAGCATGGCAAGGCCACTCAGGTCTGTATTTTAAGGCATGGTCTTATTTTAGTCTCTAAGTCTTTACGTCAAACTCTGAAGTGACTGCTCCAGACTCCCAACCTTGGAAACAGACTTGCACGTACTTTATCACGCTGATTGTGCATCCTGCCTGATGGGCACAATTCAGTTGTTTGAATGTGGGCCCGGTGCCATCTGAGATGGGCATGAGTATGTGTTTATGTGTTATGTATGGCTATGTAGGTAGGTACCATACAAGCACTACAGGAGGTCTGGGCCATGCTGGATAGACAGCTGGAGGTGGGCATGTGGGTTGTCTCCAACATCTAGAGTTGGCAGTAGACAGCTTGCAACGTGAAGTTGGGCAAGAGGTCCCTTCCAATTCTGGTTTCTTTGCGTATGCTCTGATACAGTCTTAGCAACACTTGGCACTTGCTGGCATTGTGCCTTCCCTCCAAACCCACTGTAAAGAGTCAGGGCAGCAAGATCCCAGGCACTGCAGGGCACTTCTCATTGTGCAGCTTCAGCGGGTGACTGAGCAGGGTTGGCAAAAACCAGGCCTTTTGCTCTGCTGGGAAACTTCTGTTTGCAGTGGGTAGCCTTTGCAATTTTGCATAATCATACCAAGCCCCGTCCTGAGCCCTATTCCACCACTTTAGCATGTCTCCTTTGTTGTCACTGTGTCAGTTCTTCACTGCTAATGTCCTGTTTATTGTTGCTGTCATTTATTTTCTTCCACAGAAGCAGATCCCTGGTGAAAGGTCCCAAACCCCGCAGGAGCTAAACCTAATCACGTCAGTGCCCTGTCCTCAGCAAGCCCTGAATGGACTCCCTTCCTGTGTGTTTGTCCTACTGATTGTGGCCTGGCCTCTTGAATCTTCACCTTGCAAGATGTCTCTTTAAAAGTGCTGAAAACCCTCAAATCTACAATGCCTTCACTTCAAAGTAAGCCGGATGAATTCAGTGTCTCTCAGGGCATACCTGATTGGTGTCTCTGGCTTTTGCTCTCCTTTCTATTTTCCATTTCACCTATATTAACATCATAATGGTTGGACTTCTATTTTCACTTGGTTGTGTTATCACCATAAAACTGGCAGACAGAGGAGAGTACAGGCAGTAGGTGAACCCTGACACATGTCCCCCTTTGCTTGTGACAACTGTGACTGTTTCCTTTTCTCCCCAAAGCCCTGACTTTTTGCTGCACTTGCATCCCACACCTGTGCTCCTAGGGGCTCATTCAAATGTGCTGCAGCAGTATTTGTTATGTGAAGTAAATACAGCAATTGTAAGTGGATCTGGGCAGGAGCTCTCTGGGTCCTTGGGACAGGCAATGGGAATTTTTTTTTCATTTATCTACCCCTGGCTGAAATATATACATATATTTATCATATCCAAAGTACTTCGGGCATAAAGAAATATTCAGTTTTGGGTTTTGTAGTACAGTTACCATACAATGAGTAGAGCAGGAGCTGCAGAGCACAGGCTGAAATCTCTGGCTCTCACAAGGAATCCCAGAATTCCCAGAAGTAGTAAAAAAAAATTAAGGAGAAATATAATAACATATTTCAGTCACTACCTGTAATCCTTAGGGGCATCAAAAGTCCCTGGAGGGATCTGTTATACATAGTGAAGAGTCTGAAGAAATACCACTGCCAAGAAATCAATTCCCAGCTGATAAACAAGCGCTTAGCAGTTTACAGAGAAACACCTTCAGCCAGGATATATGACAGTTGTACAAATACAGCTACCACTCGAGGCAGCCGCATTCCAAAAGCTTTAACCCTTCAGGCAGTGATCAGAAAACCAGCTAGTTCTGGCAGATGTCTTATTTAACCATTTTCCCTCCTTAGGAAGCAAGCACCATAAATGTGTTTCCTGGGCAAGAGCCAAGGGCTTGCTGAGGGTAATGGTTTTGTCCCAAAGCTCTTCCTTAGGAGTCAAAGCAACAGTGATGTTGTGTAAATACCATTAAAAGTTGCCAAAACAACAAACCTGACAACAATGGGTAATATAATATAACTGTTTGAAAAGGAGGAGAGATGTTTAAATCAACAATGCCACTGTTCATGCCAGGCAGAGACCCTGAAGAAGAGCAAATCTGTTATTGCCAGAGCACAGGAAAGTGCCCTCTGCAACGTGACCTCCTCATTTCTTGACCTGTTGCCTAGGTTTGTCAGCTTTTCATTAAATTCTGGCATTTAGTGATATTAGTGTTCCAGCTGCCTTGCCTTTCTGAAATACTGCTGTTGACCAGGGGATACATCAGTTAATCACTTTCACAAAATACCTGTATTTCTGGTAGCACTTTTTCCAGGAAGTTTTCTGATGGCCATAAAAACAAGTTGTTCTGTTTGAACTTTTCTAACAGGATCAAAAGTGTTAAGCTGAAGGAGAAAATTTGAAAGACTGGAAATTCAGTTGCATTCCCCACCTTCTTGTAGCCAAAAATATTGACCAACAAGGTATGAAACTTGGTGCAATGCGTAGTACCCTGGCCAATGGAGGATTAGGAAAAAAGTAGGCAACATTTGCTGAAAAGGGAAAGGTTTTCTATACAATGGGGGAACTGAACATCATTTCCTTAAATGTCAGCAGAGTGAACAATCACATAAAGTAAAATTTAAAAAAAAACATTTTCTGTACCTGAAAAGATAGAATTCTGCTGTGGGATTCCTGCAGGAAATGCATGACTTAGACTTAAACCTGAGTAAATCAGATTTTGCTTTGCTCAGCTTGAGAGCATCCAAAGCAAAAAATTAGCTGCTCTTCTGTTCCATAAAAACACAGCTTTTCCTCTATTTAATTGTGGGACTAACAAAAGAAGAAGATTGTTATGAGTCAGAAGTAAATTGCTTAGTATGAAATAATTTTTATTAAACTCACTGACCTCAACTGTTTTAATTTAGCTTTCTTGAGTGCATTACAAAGAAACTTTATCCAACCTTGTTGCTCTGGTGTCTCAGGGATTATATATCAAGCTCTTTTTAAATAACAGATTTAACACATCATGTGTTAGCTTTCAGCACCTGATAAATGTTACGGGTTTCCTAATGCTCTTGCAGAATTGGAACCACCAGTCATTCAGCTCTCCAACTGTTGTTTGACTATGTGGCATTAAAGGCTGAATATTTTATTAACAAAAGGAAAACAACCCTTAAATTAAAATAAAATACTCCACCCAATAGCCCAACTGCATGCTGCTCAACCTCAGATCCAGTTTGTGCTCTTAGCTATATCAGCTACTAGTGGAATATACAAATTGAATAGTTTTGACAGTTAGAAATGTTTTCTAGTAATGTGCTAAAGGTGGATGAGATTCAATAACCTGCCAGAAGTCACAACTGCCACAATCTAAGGAAGGCTTTCTTAAAGGAAGATGAGCAAAGCAAAAGAGTTTCACAAGCTGAAATAGTAAAATGCTGCAGTTTGCTAAGAGCACACAGCATCATTTTGGGCACTTTGCACAGTAAGACTGAACCAAACTTTCAAACATGAATGTTGAAATTGAGTGGAAATAACCCCAGAACTATCGACATGGTGGTTGGAAGGGACCTCTGGAGGCCTCTTGCCCAACCTCCTGCTTGAAGCCAGACTACTGCCAACTCTAGATTAGGTCAGGTGTGGCTTTGCTAGCCAAATTTTGAAAATCTCCAAAGACAAAGACTGAGCAGCCTTTCTACAGCCTGTTCCAGTGCTGGGCTATGTTCCTCATGAAATTACATTTTCCCTGCTGTCCTTCCTAAGCTGCAGACTGGCCATTGCCCTCTCTTGTGCTCCCCTGCGCTTCTGAGAAGAGTTTGGCTCCATCGTGTCAAGGAGTTATAGGCAACTGCTTGATTTCTCCTTTAACTCCTTTTTGCCAGACTAAACAAGCTCAGCTACCTCAGCTTCCCTTTCTAGAAGTGCAGGAGGTCCCTGACCATGTTAGTAGAAATCTGTTGTACAACTGCGGGCCCAACGTAGCTCAGGCATGGTGTTCCCATACTGAATGCAGCAGGTAAATGCCATTTTTAATGCATGGCCAGAAGTAGGTCCCACAGTCCTCTACAAACCTGCTCAGTAATGGAAACCTCAAATTGGCTGAAATAAAGGGCACAGCCTTTTTGGCAGAGCAGGGATGAGGTCGGTTCAGGGAGATGGGGAAGGAGAGGGTTTGACAGGGCCATCATCTCTGGAGAAATTGCCTCCTGCCAAGATTTTCATTCCTCTGAAAGCATCTCAGCCCAATTAACTTGTAATTTAATCTCCTGTGTTTCTTCTCAGGGTGATTCGGTTTGCTGTGGGTTTTATTTGCACATGTGTGGTTTGCAGTTAGAGGGACATCGGCTCTCTGTCTATGAGGACTAAGGGAACCGGCTGAATGTTCGGCTGGAGTGGGCAAGCACTCACTGCACAATAAACATATCTTGTGCTTTTCCAAATTTCCCTCTTTCATTCCCTGCTCTTTTCCTCATTAATTTTTCTCCATTTCTTTTTTTTTTTTTCTGGCTTTCTACTCCTCTTTTAAAAACAAACACCTTTTCTTCTCTATTCTTAGTTTCTTTCCCCTCTCTTTTCTCTGCTCCCTACCCTTCACAGCCATGCGTAAGCCTTGATGCCAACATTTGAGCCAAACTCGTGAACCCATGCAGCTCACATCCCAACTGCATTTATAAAGTCACTTTGTGCCGTGGCTCTGTTAAACTGAGGTGGATTTGTAAGGGAGATATATTAGAGACAATGGCAGAAAGCACTTGCTGTGTGTCCACAAAACGTCACCAACCAGGGAAGGGCAGCCAGCTCTCTGGGTTTCTGGGGACATGCTCTCCGTCTCCACCGTAGTGGTATTTGTAGATTGTAGCACATTTGTCCATAATTTATAGATGTCAGGCAGCCCAACTGGGGCAGCCACTCTTACCGGGTGAGCAGATGTCCAGAAATCCTGACATATCCGCTGTGCACGGGAACATCTGTGCTGTAGCGTCAGAGCAGTCGGATGGAGGCTCCCGGGAAGCCATGGGGGATCCTCAGTTGTGGCAGTAACATCAGCTGCCGCGTGACCCCAGCACGGAGGGTCTGGAGGGCACGTCCCTGAGCTCCTGCAGGCTTTTGCAGCCATAACAAGCAGAGAGTGTCAGGGTAAAACAGGAGACTGAAGAGATTCTTGTCTGTGCCAGAGACTTGCTATATTGCTGTGGATGTCACTGTATTTTTGGTGCCTGGATTCGCCAGCTTCAGCCCAGAGATTGTGTTCCCTTTCTGTTTTTCCACTCAGGTCACTCAGCAGTGATGCTGAGAATTTCTTGGTGTTCCTTAAACCCACCAGAAAATCAATCTTCAGTTGCACATCCCCTGAGCCCCGAGGAAAACCTGCAGCACAGTCTGGAAGTGCGTAGCATTCCTTATTTTGGGGGGCTGAAAATAATCAGGTTTATTCATAGCGATCTGAAGCATTTAACCACTGTGGAGGAAGAGAGATGCCCCAAAGTCCCATGTAGGTGACACTGGAATAGAGAGGACATGACGCCAAACCCTCGGGGTTGCTGTCAGAGCCGGTGGCACTCAGTCCTCCTTCATCGGTGTCCCGGCAGTGGCAGCCCCTGTACAGCAGAATCCTCACTACTCTCTCCGTCCCTGCGTGAAGCACTCCCCAAATTGCCAACAGTATGGAGAGGCTTTGGTCAGCAAGGAGTCCTCACTCCCATCCTGCAGGGCTGTTCTGAGTTTTCTCTGGAAACATGGCACTTTCAGCCATGAGGAGATTAGGATATTAAAATCCCAGAAGCGATGGTGACACCACATTTACAGGAACTACGTCAGGGCCAGTCTGTAAGGCATGGTGACACATTTACCTAATAGGGAGAGAAAAAGGAGGGGAATGAAGGCATCTCCCGGTAGCTTCCCCAGAAGAGGCATGGCATTGATGGTGGTATCATCACCACCAGATATCGCTTTCCCCAGCAAACCAGGCAGCGAGGAATAACACTTCACTGTACATCTGATGACAGAGAGGGAGCAATCACTGCCCGAAGCTTCATAAATAACATCCAGCAGCCTTGATCATCACAATGACCATTACTGGAGAAGGTGGGTGATAGACCATGGCAAGGGCTAGAGGACACTGTTTCAGCCTTGCCAAGTATTTTCACCAGGCCACATGCGTCTCATGTTGTCAACAGACCACAGACACTGTGCGTTACAAGATACAGGCTCTGGGTTAGACACACGTCCCAGGACACAGAGAGACTGTGATCTGGTTATCTGATGCTGCTCCCTCTCCCATGATCTCATTGCTGCATCTGTCAGCACCATGCTCCGGGGAGGTCTCCACTCCCGTCAGGGTTGAAGTGCTGCTCTCACCATGCTGGCCAGACCCAGGGGAAATTCAGCCTCCCTGGATAGATGGTTTTCCATGTTTGGTCTTCTGCAATAGTAGAGGAGATGGTGTCTCCATACTTCCAGCACTGAAGTGGGCCTGATCAGCTCTTCTCAAGTTGAGGAGCTCCCTGGCAGCTCCTAAACCAGGGAGCATGAAACCAAATGGCATCTCCAGTTGGAGACAGGCACGGTCCTCTTTCCTTACCTGGACCTCAAAGCCCAGCAGGATGCTCTGCTCCTGACGTGTTGAGTCCAAAGCTCAACCCAGGTAAAACACCCTTTTAACTAGCTTAAAGAAAAGGTTGTATCTATTGATATTGATATAGATGATATAGACATAGACATAGACATAGATAGAGATAGAGATAGATACAGATATTTTTATTGCAGTTAAAAAGTTATATCCAACTTTGCCAACATGAAGAAATCTTTTGTCCCACTTAGTGCATGGAAAGTAAGCATGACTTTGCCCAAGATTTTCTCTCTGATTTTAGTATCTGTATTTTTTATTCTCTCAGACTCCTAGAAAGGGAGCGATCATCCCTCATTGCATCCCCTGGGTTTTGCAGTGGCATCTCCTGCAGCAGCCTCAGGGCTCCTTAGAGGAAAAGTGTCATATAAAGGAAACCACCTCAACCTGGGCTTTCAGAAAGACAGATGTGCTGAAATGAAAGGCCACTCTTGACAATGTTATATTAATAAACAGTCCCTTCCCTTGCTAGTCCCAGGGAAGAGCTCTCTCCTAGATGGGAATGCAGCTCTCCGTGTCACAAGCAGAACATCCGAAATTAGCCGAGGGGTTTGAAGTCTTTGCCAGCAGTGCTCAAACAGCATTACCTCCTGGCAGGGTGCCCGGCCCCTCTCTGTCCCTGCTCGGCAGCCACAGCTGGCCGTGGCTGTTAACCCTTGAGGCCATCACCCCAGCCGGCATGGAAAATGATCGGGAGCTTTGCAGACATCCTGGGTTAAAGCCACCCCTGCCCGCCGAGCCTTGGGGAGAAGCACACACAAGCCGTGCAGAAGAGTCGACAGCTACTGATGTGTTGGAGAGGAACCCACAGAAATGTCGGGTACCACAAGGCCACACAACACCTACATATTCCTGCTGTGGTTGGAGAAACCCCAGAGGAGAAGTGGGCCTCTGCTGTGCGAAGTGCTTTACAGATGCAGCGCATGCAAATAGTCTGGGGAATTTATCATCCCCGAAGAGTGTAACATCCTGGAGGGAGTTAAAAGTACTGCTGGGATCTTAGCTCCACTTGGCTTTTTTCTTAAGGGTGGTGACTCCCTGCAAGCAGTGTAACTTAAGCCATTGGATATGCCCCCAATGGCAACTAGAGACTGAAGGAGCAGCAGGAATACCTTTGTATCTCTCCTTGCAGGTATCTGGTCGGGATTGCTGCTCTCTGGCTGCCTTGGCTCGATCGCCATGCCTGTCCATCCTGAGGGACTCCCTATCTGGGACTCTCTCCATGACTCTGAGGCCCGGCAGGATGCACAGCCTGACTGCTGTGCGCAGCTTCCCTCACTGCCTTCTCCCTGTTCAATAATGCTAAATATTATCTCATACCAGGGATTGATTTCATCTCATGCTTGACTTCACATCTCAGGCCCAGGAGAAGCTCTCCATGTCTCAGAGCTCAGCACAAACCCATGATCCTTTTGGATGCCTAATGACAAAATGAGTGCCCCTGTCTCATTCCCTGACAAGATATTTCCTCGTGCACAAAGGTGAAATCCTCCCTCCAAATATATCTTTCAGAAATCCACTTGCAAGTGTCAGTAGCTCCAAACTCCTCTGTGCCACCGCTTCCCTCAGCCTTGGTGTCCTCCTCTGATTCTCCTCCTTTCATTGCTGGTGAGCAGGCTGGTGGAGGTGCTGGCCCGACGCTGCTGGGCAGGTACGTGGGCTGACATACACACTTCTTAGCTCTGCTCCTGGCTCTCCGTTTTCCACGCTCGTCGCAGTGACAGGTTGATAGGGTGTGGGTGGGCTGGGAGACATCAGCACAGACAGGAGACCCAGACGGCCTGTTCAGGAGCACAGCAGTAGGGCGAGAAGCAAGGAGATTCCTGGAGAGCATCGGAGCTGCAGGGGAACTGCAATCGCAACTGGGAAACACAAGTGAACTTGTATAAATCACTCCACATGCCACATTTATTCCTCCAGCACCCATAGAAATGGCAGAGCCCAGCTACAGCTTGGAGTTTATTGGATTGCTGCTGGGCTAACGAGATTCATGGGAAAATTAAAAATTGATCAGATGAGCTAAAAACAATGTGTTCTGCTGGAAAAAAAAAAAAGTTGGCTTCAAGTAATTTTGCAACTTGGAAAAGTATTTTTTGAACCACACTTGACATTGCTGAAGACATATTGTTTTGCAACTGGGCTGACGGGCAATTGCTGCGTGCTTGAAATGGAAGTGAAACTTTGCAATTGCGCTCACTGGAATCTTTCTTTCAGGTTTACAGCTTGAAAAATGCTTCTGTGATTGTGGCTTTTCATTGCAACTCATGACAGATTTATTATTCTTTTCTTTGATACCCTAGCAAATTTCACAGGGGAAAAAAACCCCTCACTCTCCCGAGCTGTGGCTGCATGCGCTCTGGGGCCAGGCATTGTTTCGCAGGGAAGGCTGTAGTGTGTGCACTTAAAACAAGGGCTACCCCAAGCCCAGTTGTGCAACTGGATGTTTAATCCAAACAGTAGTATTAACAGTCAACAAGTCAAAGCAACTGTAGCTGCTCGAGTTCCTACCAATGATATCTTGCAGTCTGGATGCAGGCGTCCCCACCAGGCATTGCCTACCTGCACAAGGGTCTGGGTCTGCTTCTGGTTTTGCAAAGCAGAGCCAACACGAGCCCCGTTCAGCTGCCTGTGAAGAGGCATGTAGCATTTGGGGTCCTCTGTGGTCACTGGACCATCCTTACGGGGCAGGTGGCTGTGACAGGGAGTAGCTTCCTACCCGTGCAGAGCAGCAGTGAAGACCTCTAAATTCAGCCCAAAGTTCTTGCAGGGCCCCAGCACTTATCACCCCAGCCCTGAAGCTCTGGCAGGAGGTTTCAGTGGCTGATGGCTTGCTCAACCCACGTAGTGAGCCAAGGCTGGCTCAGGAGGAGAAGTGGATGTTTGCAAAGTGCCTTGGGGTGAGAAGCGCCAGCAGCCCCAGAGCATCCCCTGCAACAGCCGCCTGCCCCCCAGGGTGAGGAGGTGGAGGTCCCTACAGGAAGATGTAGGACCTGTACCCAGTGCAGTTTTTACAAAGATTTACAACCGGGATTTACAACAGGGATTGTCTCTGGTAGAAAAACTGAGCATTATTAGCAATACAGTAAAAAATACTGGGAGTCGCTGAGCATCAGGGCTGGGCACAAAAGAACCATGGTGCTGGGTCCTTTGAAGGGGTCCTTCCCTGTGAGGCAGGTGCCTTTTTAAAATGAAGGCACTGGCTCTAGTTTGCCACTCACCTGGGTGACTTGCTTGGGGTTATTTTCAGTTTGATCTGCTGGAAGGGAGAGGCGAGTCGGGTCTGCTCTGTTTAGCCTTACTCTTCTGGCATCTTGCTATCGCACTTGTCTCCTGGCCTGACCAGCTGTTCCCCACAGTCAGTCCCACTGAGATAGCAAAACCAGCTAAACGTGCTGTTCCCTGTCCCTGTGTCCCTCCAGCCTGCACACAACCTTATGCCTTACACAAGTTACCAAGGGAGGCCCCTGTGCAGGACATGGACCCCCCTTTGGGGCCTCCGAGGCGAGCAGGGGATTATTGACAGCAGGAGAGAGGTTTGCAAAACTTGTCCTCAGCACTGGGGACTGAAGAAGGCTTCAGTGCAAACCCAACCATAAGGAAACCAAACCTCACCACGGTATGGATATGTTGCCTGGGTGCTCTCTTGCCTTTCCTCCTTCTCTAGTCCTCCCTTTCCCAGAAGGTGCAGGACGTCTGGCCCAGGTGGCCTTCTGTGACAGCACACCAGTCATGTAAGCTCCTATCTACAGAGAGAAAAGGAATCCTGTGGAGAAAACCCAAGGAGAGCACATTTTCCATCTTCTCCCTACACACACTTTTTTTTTTTCCTGCAGGAGAAGGGTATCCAGGCAGGACTGTAACAGCCCATGGTATGCGTCCAGATCTAAGAAGGACGTGGACCTGTTGGAGCAAGTCCAGAGGAGGGCCACAGAGATGATCAGAGAGCTGGAGTACCTATCCTGTGAGGACAGGCTGAGAGAGTTGGGGCTGTTCAGCCTGGAGAAGAGGAGGTTCCAGGGAGACCCGATAGCGGCCTTCCAATACCTAAAGGGGGCTTGTAAGAAAGACGGAGAGAAATTCTTCAGCAGGGCCTGTTGTGATAGGACAAGGGGTAATGGTTGTAAAATAGAAGGAAGCAGATTCAGACTGGACATAAGGAAAAAATTCTTTACAATGAGGGTGGTGGAATGCTGGACTAGGTTGCTCAGAGAAATGGTAGATGCCCCATCCCTGGAAACATTCAAGGCCAGGTTGGATGGGGCTCTGAGCAACCTGATCTGGTTGGAGATGTCCCTGCTCCTTGCAGGGGGGTTGGGCTAGATGGCTTTTAAAGGTCCCTTCCAACCCCAACCATTCTGTGATTCTATGATTCTATGTCTCAGGGACTTGCTCTACCACAGAGCATGGGCTAGATGTCCCCTCAGCAAGATGGACTACCAGCCCAGGCTGCCTTGCTCCAGAAGCATTGCATAGGCTTTTGCACTGAACAAAGACAAAGCAAGAGCGTTTCAGGACAGATTCTGCTCTGCTTCCTACCCTGTCCACAACATGAGAAGCAGTCAAAAGCACAAGGAAGCTCAGACCCAAAGGCACAGGTTGTGTCCTCTCCTGCGAAGTCTCCTGGAGAAGCTGGGCAGTGGCAATGTCACTGGGAACCGAAGCAGAAACACGCTGCAAACCACCATGGTTGCAACAAAGAGACGATCCTCTGAGTTTCAGCTGTCTTGGCTAGAAACCTCCTGCAGAAGGGCTGTACTGACTCAGCTTCCCTGTGGTGCTGCGACCACAAGCAGCACCAACAAAAGGCCACATAATCTATGTAGCTGCATCTGCTTTGATGATTTTGCCGACACAACTGCAGCAATGAGGAGAGGCACTTTTTCCTCACAGTCTTAACCTAGGCACACCAGCCAAGCCTTATGCTCTAAATTAAGTCCAAATGGCTGAAAAAAAAGAAAAAAGGTTTGTGGCTAAAGTTGAAGAAATTAGCCTTGTTTAGTCTACAAAAGGAGGCTAAAATGCCATAAGATAATAATCTTCCAACACATAAAAGGTTGCTGTAAATCAGGAGGGGGTCAGTTGTCCCTTAGCTCCTGGCAGGAGGACAAGCCCAGCAAACGTGACTCAGGTTAGACATTAGGAGTAACTGAAAGGAGATTTAAACACCAAGCAATAAAATTGGACATTAATTTACTGTAGAAAGCTGCAGAGTTCCCACCTCCAAAGGTTTTTAGTGAGAGATGAGACTAACTTTGATCAGGAATAGTCTGGGAATACTTGTTCCTTACTTGGTGAAGGAAATGTGGATAACTTCTGGCCCCATCTCAACCAGAGATTCTGTTTTAGGGGTTGAACATGGGCAAACAGATGGGCAAAACTGAGAGATAAAGCTACTTTGAGAAATCACGGCTCACAAGAACAAGCCACTCTACAAAATATGGCATCTCAACATTTTGTGCTCTGCTTACTTCCCATCTGCTGTATTGCAGTTACATGTATCGGTCAATCCCTCACTTCGCCTTTATGTCCTCTCCCCTTTCCCAAGCCCTGGCCATGCTGTCCCCAGGAGCAGGGCCACTACACGATATTTAACACTATTTTTAGCCTGTGCATCATTATGGCATCTTCTCTAGTCTAACAATGCTGAAGTAGGACCTGGTCCTGCTGTGACATGAACCTGTGATTCCCAAGAGCTGAGGCATGAGCCTCGGAGCTGCGATTTCCAGATTACACAGTTTACTGAAACTTCAGGGCCAAACTGATTTATTGATGCCGCCTGAAGCCTGCAGACATGGCGGTGACCTCGTCTTGGTGAGCAAAGGCCAACTGATCTTCCAAGGTGCTCCTGCTCAAAACAGGTGGATGAAATCCCTCCTCACCCCGGCAAAATAGATGTAAGCCTTGAGCCTGTGTCAAAGTCGAATCCAATGACCTCCTGGTAGCCAAGTGCTGAACCAGCTGAAAAGGTCAATAGCATATCAGCCAGAACAGCTGGATCTAATAGAAAATGAGTCAAGATGGTACATAGTTGGCATTGCAGGAATAACAGATGTAGCTCGGGTTGGTTGTAGCAGTGTGTTGATGTACTGAAGCAACTGAGGAGAGACTCGCATGACCACAGCGTATCACTCTTCCCATCCACTGAAACTGAGATGACCCGCAGATGTTACACACAGATTTTCTGGTGACCGGGTTTATGTGCATGGCAGATACAAGGCAGATCTCACAGCAAAATGTGATCTTGGGAAGGGCCATTTGCAATGAGGGATGTGGAGATGGAGATTGCAAGGTAATGGATATAATCCACAGTTTTGATTTGCGTTAGGACTCTGCAGTCTTCACATCCAGGCTCAGCCACATCACTCCTGCAACCCTGGACTGTAAGCTGTAAACCCAGATTTGCCGTTTCACCTTCTCTGCTGTTGTTGAAGAGATGGTGATGTTTGCAAGTTTAAAAAAAAAAAAAAAAAAAGCAGATGCTTAGCTCAGAGCATCTTTTATTGCCCAAATTAAAGGAGGCACATGGCAGCAAGGTGAGGAAAGCAGTTTGAGCAGTTTGCAGGGAGCTGGGCTGTGAAACCAGCAGGTCTTCCTGCAGGCACTGCGCTGCTGCAGCGGCAGCACCTCGCTCCCAGAGCTGTAAAAGGGATTAACTCAAAAAATTTAAAAATAAAAAGAAGGCTAAAATAGGAGTCTAAAATAAGAATCAGAATCCCTCTGGTAAATTGCTGAGCTCGCTCCCTGCTGTGGAAAGCCAGTTGTGTCGAGGGGAGTGAGCTATTTTCTGGAGATGTGCCGAAAATAGCACGGGGCAGTCAGGGAGCAGCAGCAGGTGAGCATCAGCGAGGGAGCCTGTGGTCCCCCAAAAGCTTTCCTGCTAGGCTGAGCACCCCAAGGGTATATATGCTGGGGGGATACAGTAGGAACTAGGCCGACATGGGATGAGATGGGGAAGGTGGTGGGCCCAGTGCTGCTGATTCAAGGCTCCTGGCTCCAACTCTCAACAAAACCACCCTGTTTCTGGACAAGGCACTGAGCCCTGCACCTTGGTGCTCACGGAGGCACAGCTGAGTGCAGGGGGGTTCTGGCCCAAAAGCGCGGGGCTTCTTGCAGCCTCACAACTTACGGCACTGTCCCGGCACCGCAGCCCAGCCGCTCCAGCCCCCAGGTGCTCTGGCAGCGACGAGCAGCCGGTCATCTGGCAAAGCAATTCCTGCCTGGCCCAACGTGCTGCTGCTAGTGCAGAAATGGAATTTTGAAGCAGTCGGCAGCAATTCCCTGTGGAGCACCACCGGGTGGATGGGAGACAGCAGGAAGGAGGTTTTTCTTACCAGGCTTCAGTCCTCACTCGGATGTGCTGAAATTAGACACTAAGCCTTGAGCTCAAATCCTCTGATCTTCCTATTTGCATTCAGCACTGCTCTTGGTTTTTCCCTTATAAAACATGTTTGTCGAAGCCACACAAGATACCTCCTAGGGAGGCGGGCTCTTAAAACATTTGTCCTGAGTTTTGAGATGACTCTGCCTCTTGCAGAGGGCATGAGGGGGAGGTGATGGACACCGGGGCAGTCAGAAGCCATGCAACGCAGGAGACCGGGGCTAAGAAAGTGTGCTAAGGAAAAGCAGCTTTCCCACATGGTAGCAAGGGGTCACAAAATAAAAAAACATCAAACCTAATTCCCTGGTCATTGTTAAACCTGGGAAATCATCACCAAAACCCAGGGTTTTATTTTGCTGTGGGTTTTTTTTTCCCCAGGAGCAGCAGACGGGCATGTAGAGCACTACCTTGTAAATGAGTAACCACTTCTTACGGAGGTATTTACAATAGGGGCGCGTAAAGAAGTGCTGGTTGTTAGGCAGCTTTGGGTGAGATCACATGAGGCTGATGAGTTCAAGCCCTATGCCTGTCTGGATGAGAGCACCAGGAGGGAGGATGTCATGGAAAAGCCTCTTGTGCATCTCAAAAAGGGAGGGAGGGATGGAAGGAGGAGGGTGCAGAGTTTCCATACCGCACCGTTTCCTGCAGGCTGTAGGTTACGTGCAGTGCTTGTCTCAATCATGCACTGTTATAGTCCTTAAGCCAGACCTTTTCTGGCCCTTCAGTAGGATTTCCACCAAGCATTCCTAAGTGTAAGTCCTTTGTTGCAAGAAAGTGCGTGGTCAAGTTTGAATTGGGAAATGAATCAAGTTTCACTGGGAAATGAAATCCCTGCATGTCTCACCTGCACTCCAGCTCCATCTTGCAAGGCCCAGTGGGGGCTGTAAGCAGCCGAGCTGAGCCCATGCCAGGTCCCAGACCCACATTAGAACCGTGTGGGTGGATCTGTATTTCCAAGGACCTGCAGCTACCAGCACCCTCCTACACAAGCTGCAGGCTCTGGGCCCAAAAGCCAAGTCAAGCACAGGAAAGGCAGCCCATCACTGCCACGGAACGGCCTTGCTGTGCAGATGATGTACTGGCTGTCCTCTCCGAGACCTGAATGAAGCACAGCCTGCAGCCTCAGCCAACCTTACACTCGAGGCACTGGCTGCTGAAGGGAGGAGAAGGGGATCTCTTCCACTTCTCTTTGCTTTTCTACGGGACCCTTCACTTCGGACAAGAGCTCTTGTTCACCCACTTGCAGTGGCGGGGAGACAGGAGCCCTGGGCGAGGTCCCGGTCCCTGGGGTGGCAGTGACAATGCAATGTAGTACTCGGGAGGACCACTGGAGGTCTGTGCGCATTTGCTTTCTCCTGTTCACTGTACAGCGCTGCACAGTGCAGGATAAACCCCGCTCGCCCTCCCCTAGCCCGGGCAGGACAGCGCACCCACCTCCCGGGGCCACCCCCACATCCCCTCCGAGCATCCCAGGGCTGACCCACCTTGGGCTCCATGGTGGGGTGAAAATCCAACAGCAAAACAGGGAAATCAGGAGGACAGCTCATCTGGTTCCTCTCTGTGTGGGAGGCACCTCCTGCAGCTGAAACTGTGCTGGCGGGACATCCTTGCTTTCTCTTTTCCAAGGAGCTGCTTGCGGCTTTCCCAAGTTTGGAGTGAATTCATCCTCAGTCCAGACCAGCATCAAGCTGTCAACCTTCAGGATGTGCAAACCTCCTTCCTTTCCCTGGCTGGCTGGGGTCACGGACTGGGCAATGCTGGGGTTCTCATAAGGCTCATTTTTTCCAGGGTCACAGGTTTCTGTTTTTTAAAGACACTTGCTGTCATCCAGCTCCTGCAGCTCCAGTCCTGCACCTCTTGCCTGTGTCCACATCATTTCTACCCTGGCCCTTGCTGCATCAGTTGCCCTGACTTTGTTTTTAATCACATTCAAACACACCTGTGAGCTGCAGGGTCATGGCGTGAGTGTGTGTTTGCACAGCGGTTTTCATTCTGGAAGGGTGCTCACCCATTTTTGCAGCTCGACAGACAGGCACAACTCAGCAGCTGTCTGACACGGAGGCGGAGGTTCAGCGCCAGCACCGAGGATGCGGGATCGCGGTGGTGGCTCAAGGGTGGCTCACACTGGTTGTGTTTCAGCCCGATTTTATCCAGCCACCACTGCAGAGTGGCTCCTTCCCTGCCCTGGCCTCTGTAGGGTGCCAGGCTGTGCTCATTGCTCCGGGCTGCAGCGCATGGGATATCTCTATGCGTTCTGTGAATTTTCCCAGTGCAACTTCACCATCGTGAAAATGGCACTGAATCTTTTAAACTTCACAAGTTGTTAGGACTTCAATTTTAAAGGAAATATGGCACCCAGGATCACAGCTTCCCCCACGACCATGTGGTGGCCCTGGTCAAAGGGGAAAGTCAAACTTCTCATTTCAGTTTCAGAACAAAAGGAAAACTGAAAGGACCAATCATTCACTCATTTTTCAGAGCTTGACCATTCTGACGCAGCTACCTTTGGGGCGTGGCAGCTGCCAGGGTTGTTTCTTCTGGGTGCTGCCATCACCCTTTCATGTCTGACCTGCCCTCAGATCCTGTGCTTTTCCACTCGGATGTTTTAGGGCTGAAGGTCTCACTTGGGACATACCCCTGTGACTCTCCTTACCTATAACTGCACCATATACACTGTCCTGCTCCGGCCAGGAGCTCCAGATGATGATGGTGGACCTCACCATGAAGGGAGAGCAGAAAACAGAGCTAAAACAAGCAATGGTCACCAGAGCCTTACTGTCTGCTTTGCAAAGGGTCAAGCAAAACCTTAATATGGCTTTTTATCAACTGAGCTTTGGAAACCTGCTGCCATGTTGCATCTCCACAAAGCATCCCCCAAATATCTTTCAGTCCAGATAGTGGAAATTCAGCTGGCAGTGGTGGGCCGTGTGCTCTGGAGGGAGGGAAATGCACCAGCAAAGGCACCACAGGAGTTGAGAGGGGTGGAAGTATGGGATGTTTTCTTGGTGCATGAAGGGCTGGGCTAGGGGAAGGAAGCTCAAGGATGGCATAGGGAAAAGGATGGTCAGCTCCAGGAAAGGAGGAACATTGCTGTTTTTCACAAGCACTGCAGCTTGGAAGAGCAAGGAGATATCAAATGATGGGCTTTCTCAAGTGGCAGTGGTAGAAAATGCAGATGGCTTTCCTAAACATGCAAACCCCACCATTCTTGGCTTGTGAAGAAGAAATGCCCTGCACTTGCCATGTTGCTAGCAAAACTGGAGCAGCACACACAGAAAAAAAAACAAAGCAAGCTTCAGAGCAGACTCTGGGCTGAAGCTGCTCTAGCTTTGTCTACCCTAGGACAATGTGGAAGCCTCATTCTCAGGGCAGGTCTTCATCTGACTCAGAAAAACAATGATGTATGATCATGCCCTGATCACCTTGCCCTGGCTGTGAGCTTTGGGGATGAAAAACCTTCCACGAGCAGATGTCCAACATGCTGTTTGCAGGGAGGGTGTGGCCAGCTCAGAGCCTACCCCCGGCTCCCCTAAAACCCCTGTGCAGACCCCAGCTGATGATGTCCAACACGTCTCCCCATGCCCATGCTGGTACTGTGGAGGATGCTGGGCTCAACGGCATCTGGATCTCTGTGGAGAAGAGGAGCAAGCGTCAGACAGCTGTGGGAAGTGTGATCCTAAGAGCTTGAGGCTCCCCAGACGGTGAAGCAGGGGTCAGGCAGATGCCTCTCTGCCATCAGTTTTGCTTCTCCAGGAGGAGCTCAAGCCTCTGTGATGCTCTGAGTTAGCATCCTCCCACCCCAGGAAGGGGACCTGGGCCTGCACCCTGCAGCATCAGGGCCTGGAGGCATCACTGAGCCGGAAAACTGGAAATACCTGAAAATTTACCTCAGCTCCTTGCTGAAAGGCATTATGCAAGGAAAGGAAAATCCCAGCCTGGATAAAGTGCTGGAAAAACCAGTGTGAAATCAGCTCTGACATGAGCCCAGCCCATACAGGGGATGATCTATATTGCCTCCCCCGAGGCAACGTGCACATTGCTGCTGAAGGAGTTTGGGGCACTGGCTGGCCCTCACAGCCGTGCAGGCCAAGCTGAAAACGCCACTTCCCTTTGCTCAGCAGCAAAACCAACTCCCAAGTGTAGCCAAAAAAACCCAAAACCTTTTCACATCTTTTCCTGCATTATCATCATGGAGCTCATCTTAGGCCAGGGCATTCATTAGTCATATTTTAAGATTTTTCCACCTCTAGTTGGTTTGACGTCTAATTTCCCTCTTCTTGATAGAGAATATACTCTTCTCTTCTTTGCTGAGATTTTCTGCCTGTTTTCCTCCTTTTATCTCCCCTGGGTCCTTTTCAAACTCCTTCCACCTCCCTGTCTGCTGTCAGGCTGCAGCGACTGTGGTGTAAAGAGGTAAATAAGAGGGTGCTTGTCCAAGTTCCGACATCCTCCTTAGAAGGTCATAAGGCTACAGCCATACTTTGGCTATCGTTATTTAAAACAATCACCATTAAAAATGCCAGCAAAATAGCTGTTGGTCGAAAGTACAGTTATTAACCTTATGGTCTTCTTCTTTAGCTAAGATGGATACACATTGACAGAGTTGTTCATGATACAGCAAATTTTGTAGCAGCATTATGCCACTATCTCAAGCAGGTAGCCAAAATTTGGGTGGCTGGAAGTTATTCACAGCAAGAGGAGCTGACTATGGAGGTGGTGTTGCTAATTTACAAAGAAGGTGCAAAGTTCCACACTAAAAACCCCAAGAAATGAGGATTTCCTGGCTCACACCACCTGTGTTATTCCCACGTGCATAAGAGCTCTCATGCCCTCAGCTTTTCCCAGGCTACGTGTAGTCCTGGTCCCTCCTTCATGGCACCACGCTGCCAACACAGCCCCCACGCAGCCTCTCCTGTGCGTCGTGGAGCCTTGCTCTGCATGCACAGCTGTCTCCTACAGCTAATTAAAATGAAGGTTTCTGGTAAAAGCTTACAAAAATTTCAATTTTTTTTTAACTGAGTTTGCAGCAATAATATTAACAGGAGGAAAGACGTGTTGTCTCCCTAAGCCATCACACTCTGTGTCAGACAACACTACTCCTTAACTGAAGATGCTTTAACTCGCTACGGAAGCTCTCCTTGTTTGAAAATGTTCCTCACGGTTGCACCAAGATGCTCTAAAGAAATCTCTGAATAATCGTTGGATAGGTCTGAAACACAGCTCAGAGTTTAATGCTCCTGTCGTTAGAATGGAGTTCCTGATGTGACATCTGCCATAGATGTTACTGTACGTTAAATGTACATGCAAGTTCCAAAATCGCCGTTCTGAGGAGGATAAAGCCAGCTGTGACTACATACACTGCATGGGAAACGCTCAGATTTTATTCACAACCCACAGAATTCTTTCAACCCAAAAAAATTTGTAGGAAGAGATTCATCTTCAGATATCCCCCGGGGAGACTTCCACAGCTGAGCTGGTCACCCTGCGCTCCCTTTGTAGATAAACCTGACCACTTTTAGCACATCGTTCATCCGATCTATTTTAGAGATCCACGTTGGGATGGGAGGGTCTGTGCCTCCGAAGAGGCTGGTCTTCCCCCTTCACAGTGTCTGGAGTGGAGAGCAGCCAGCTCCGACGCCGAGGTCCACCTGGCAAAGGTCTACATCAGTCAGCGGATACTACCTCTGGCCCCTGGTTACCGATTCACTCGGCTGTGCAGGTTGGAAATAATAATTTGGCACATCAGGTTTTATAGTGACTTATTATTTGTAGCACCCAGACATCTGGGGAAGGAGGGAGCCCGCACCACCACTGTGATGGGTCACAGCACACGGCAGGATTGGGGAAACTGGGATGTGTGCGTGATTACTGCTATTCGTTCGCATGGCGTGGGCGCTGCTGCCGATGATGGCTCCTGAGCGAAAGATTTGTGACTCCTTGGGCCTGGGGCTCTGTGCATCAGGAAAGGGGCCAGCAACGTGCTCCCAGTGTGAAATAAGTGCCCCTGAGAGGAGCTGCTGCAGGGCTGCTGCTGTCAGAGGGAGTGCAGTGACAGCAAATCGTGGGATGCTAATTAATCCCCCCTTAGGAAGATATTTATTAGGTAAATGCCTCACATTCATATGCACATCTGCAGTCAACAGAGAGGCTTTTACTTTCTTCCAGCCCATCGAAGCAGGAGGGTGGGAGGCTGCTGTGGCCCAACAGCCGGTGGTGCTGGGGGGGCTCAGCCCACTCCGGGTATCTCAGGTCAAGCGTGGAAAAAACGGTTGAAACGACCAAGGTCCAGGCTGGAGGAGAACCTGGAGGTAGCTGAGAAGAGCTGTAAACCTGGATACCTTCCTGATGGAGACGTTGCAATGGACAGAGTGGGAGCCATCCCTGCCAGACAGCCTCATCCTGCTGGGATGAGCCATTCCGGAATCACCGCATTAATATAACCTGGGGCAGTTTTTGCTGTCAACCAGTTAATTGCTGAGGTTGATTGATACTAGCCCCTGATGAGCAAAGGATTGTGGCTGCTTGTAGCTTTAGTAGAAGGAAGATAGAGCCAGCAGCACCCCTCTCCTTGCCCAGCAGATACTGGGCAGTGGGTCACGGAGGTTTGCAGGGGACCTGCCTTGGCGTTCCCCGCTCTCTAAGTATAGATGCTCTGCAAGAGTAACTGTTCCTCCCAAACTGCTTGCTTCATTTGCCATCACACAGATCTCGTTGCTTCGAGAGTTACAGCAAAATCTAGTTGGAACAAAATGTTTTGAGTCATTCAAAGACCAGCGCTGGATACAAACCTTAAAATTTTGGAACGTGAGCAGGGTGTGAGGTTCCCAGCTGGGGAAGCAGTAAATCTGTTGTAGGTCCGCTGGGTGCTTTCTACAACCCGTAAAAGGGAGTGACTCCCCCCGACCCAAGATGAAAGCTGCAGTTTTGGGAAGAATGAATAATGACATTTCCAAGGCTTACTGTTTTGATGTGCTAATCCAAAGCAAAGTCAGCCTAAAGCAGACCTGCTGAAGGTAAAACATGTTTCTTACTAAAATGCCCAAGCCTCCTCAGCTGCGCAGTCTGCCCTGGTTATCCCAGGTTTTTTTCCCAGCCATACCAATGGATCGAACATCTATACAAGCTCCTTCTTTACACTGAGCAGTGAGAGCTGCTGAGAGCACTGACACGAAACTCAAACTCTAAACTGTCCATTTTAATTAAATTAGTTCTATCCATGAGGTTCAGCGGTCGGTCATGGCATGTGGGAGATTTACCCTCAGGTCCTGGAGGAGCAGGAGTAAACCCAAAAGCAAAATCCTCAGTCACTTGGGATGACAACTGCGTTCTTAAAGACTGAAAGCTCCTGGCAGAGCAGTTGCCTTGCCAGCAAGCTGCTGTTAACAATATCCTTTTTATTCCAGGGGCACAAATCTGCTGTCTGCGAACCTGACTGGCTTTTGCAATTGATTTCAGCGAGGCCCTTGATTTTCCCTGACATTTGCTTCAGTCAGTCACGGTCGCCTGCTCCTTCCCCATCCCTCCTCCCCACCGTGCAGCAGCACCCCCAGAACCTCCCCTTCCTCCCCATTTTCAGACAAAGATGAAATCCTGGCTTTGCAAAAAGAAAGGCAAAGTTTGGCACTCAGACAGCGAAGAAGGACTCGGGAAGTCTGGTCCGGTGCCTGTGTCTCCTTCAAGCTACTGCATGATGGTGCATAAATCACTGCGTTACCCTGTGCCTCAGTTCCCTCCCTGTAGCTGAGGATGACGGTGCCCCCTCATCTCGGGGGAACAGGGGATATTAATTACTGTTCATTAGATGCTCAAATGTGGCAGCATAAGTAGTAAACAAGTACTTAGTGCCTTTCTAAAGATAACTCATCTGCAAACACTCAGGTCCATAGCTTGGGACTGGAATTGGGAGCTCCCCTGGCTATTACATAACTGCAGTGGGGTTTGGTTTTTTTTTTTTTTTTAAGGAATGGGTTGCTTTTATTACTGTAGTTATTTCACAAATAAGCAAAGCATCTGACTAGAAAGGATCAAACAAAAATAAATGCCTGCTTGACCCAGGCATATGGAAAACTAAGTGTTATTTCAATTATATATTTGAAACAGCAACCTCTTATCTTTGGCCTGAAGCTTTCAGAATTCAAAGGCAAACACTACTCTGATTATTTTTTTTTCCCCATCCACAGCTTCTCTGCCTTTCTGTTGGTGAATTTGGGGCTGCCAGGTATCTCCCGAGTGCAGAAGTCCAGCTGATCCTTGCTGAGGTGAGACGTGACAGGAGGATGCAGGGATGCTGCACGTCTTGCTTCTCTCTCTGTGGGGGGATCTCCTTCCCGTAGGAGGCTCCACTCTCCAGTGGGAGATGTTGCTCTTTTCGCCAACCCATCCACCCAGCAGCAAGGCCGCTGTCATACCTACGCTGTGCCATCTTTCACAACGGTACGTTTTGATCTCTGGTTCACTCACAGGCTTTGGGAGCTGGGGGTTGCTCTGGCTGCAGTTGCAGAAGATGCTCGTTAGAAACAGGAACTCTGCAGGCGCTGGAGCCGGCTGCTAGCAGCTCTGCAGCATCCCACCACGAGTGGGTCACACAGCCGCCTGAGGAGCTGCTTCTCACCAGGGACGCCCGATTCAGTGAGAGCCTGTGGGGTGCTGGCACCGCTCCTCTGGGTGGGAAGGTTTCCAAGCCCTTACCTAATCCTTCCCCCTCTCTCTTACTCCTGAATAATTCTTAATAGAAAAGTGAAGCAATGAAATCATCACAGGGAAACCAAACTTTAGCTTGAAGCAAAGATCTAGGCACCATGCATCTTCCTGAGGACCAAAACGTACCCTGTGAGATCCCAGGGCAGCAAATCCCGCAGGGTGCTGCACTCGCTGATGGAGGGGTGCACCTCCCCAGGGATGATGAGGGGGTGCAACTTGTAGGAGGATGCAGCTGAAAGAGGGGTGGGTGCAAGGGTGCCTCCTGGCAGGGGGATGCACAGGGGCACTTTGCAGGAGGAGGAGACACAGATGAAAATTTCAGGGGGATGCACGGATGCACCTTGCAGGAGGGGTGCACGTTTCAGGGGGATGCACAGGGGAAGCTTCCAGGGCAGGCAGAGCTGCACCCCGCCGGGATGGGTGCACGGGCGTCACCTGGCAGGGGGGGGCACCTCGCAGGAGGGGAGGGCGTCCGGGGCACCCCGGCTTCCCGCCCAGCATCCCCCCGCCTCCGCCCCGTCCCTGCACCGGCCGCGCACGGCGCATGCCTGGGGCAGAT
>JAAGAY010142132.1:0-61300 GCA_011801015.1 Ardeotis arabs
GCAAAAAAGTCACCCAGTACCTCAGTCTTCTCCATGTCCCAGGTAACCAGGTCTCCCATTTCATTCTGGAAAGGGCCCACATTTTCCCTAGTTTTCCTTTATCGCTGATAAATCACCAATAAAATAAGATTTCAACAAATAAATTACTAAAATCAATTTTATCTCTGATAAGCACTTGGCACTTAGGAAGTGAAAACAAGTACAGTGACAAAAAAAAAAGCAAACTGTGATGAATGGATCCAGAAAGAGGGCTGTGTATCCATTTGCTTCAAGTCTTGTTCTAATCTGAGGTCTGCTCCTCTCAGTAGCAGCTCCTATTCTGGTTATGCATTAACACGGCATTTTCTAAAAGGAAAGATTAGCCAAACATTGGTAAGGGAGTAACCTATGCTACAGGCAGCTTCTGACTGCTGGCAAGCCTCCACTGGTCTCACTGATATTGATCTCCTATGAGACTGTGTCTCAGACAGCCACGATCCTGCACTGGTGGGAAATACCAGGTTAATATTGCTCTCTGATGCACAGTCCTACCAGTCATCTCACTTTTAACTGTTACACCAAGTATACACAGGGACTTGGGCAACAGACAAGCCAGGTCTGTTCTGCTCCATTGCACAGATGTGTCCAAGGAGCTCACATGGCTCCCCAAAATGGGATGCTTGGGGATTGTATCAGTTTACCTCTCTTTTGGGATAATCACTATCAATGAGCATCCTAAGAGCTTTCAACAGTGATGTAAATATGCCTTTGCTGGCAGTTAGACATTGCTGGGCACTGTGGTTCACACATCTGCTTCCAGCCGTAATTCAGGCATGATGAATTCGTCTTACTTTAATGCATAAGGAAAGTTTCTGTACTGCTGAATGCACACAAGCTTTGAGCTCAAAGAACTTCAAGCTGCCAATGCAGTTCATACTCATTTATCTTTCTACAATCCCTCCTGGCTAGATTTGACCACTTGTCATTTTTATAGAAAAACACAATTATATTTACTTTATTAAACATTTTTATCCAAAAATCCCCTTTTTTTCTGTTCTTCTCTCCTGTCCTAATCTTCTCTGTTGGTCCAATTTTGCGGCATTATTCCTTTGGCTGAAGAGCTTATTATCATAGTTGTATAGACACTGTAATCTGAAAGGCCAGCAAATTCCCCTCATTCATTGTATAATGTTTGCAGTCACAGAATTATGTATTATTAATATAGTAAGAATAGGCAAACATGACACTGCAGGAAAATTGGCACACCTTCAGATAAAATACACAACGAAAATGTTGTCCTTTACAGAAGAGTATTTAGGCTACTACAGGGCACTTGCAGAGTTGAGCTGCCAGCCAAGTGCCCAAGAATTTGTCTCCTTTCAGTCCAGCACATTCAGGAACTGAATCCCACTCCCCCACATCACCAGTCTCCTCAGAAGATGCTGTGACTGCCCAGTGGTTGTCACTGTCAATTGTCCTTCTCTGTCTTTTAGCCACTCCTGGAATAATGGTTTAGCTTATAGTGATGGGCAAAATGTTTTTCCAGCCAATAGATAACCTTCCCTCCTCATAATTTTCATCAGAGTTTAAATGCTCTTTTTTCTGTTACTGTTATTTTTCCTGTGGTCTTTCCACTAGTGTCTTTCCATCAAAGAAACCTAGCAGGGATATGAGTGTATATATCTCAATGAATTAAGGTTACTGTGCTCTGTTCTAACTAAAAATAAGAAGAAATTCAGAAAATTCTATGAAATTCACAAACTTCATGTGACTGCAATGGTAGATCACAAAAAAAAAAAGGAGGAAATTAGACTGGAAAGATTTTGTCTGAGTTCTTTGCCAAAGCAAGCAATTCCATCAGGATACTCTGAAGATTTTTTAATATACTTGATAAATCCCTGCCTGTCAATGCTTCTGTGTGTTTCAGTTATTGTTAGTAGAACTGTAATGTCAGTCTTCCACAGTAAATAAATAGATTACATGCAAATTCTAGTGCCAAATAAATGACAATGGTTAATCTACATACTATAACCATGAAATGTGCAAATAATTTTTCTCTACAAGAACTAGCTTAGTGCATGAATCCTTCCCTATTCTTTGCTTTATCAATCCTCAACATCTTGTTACAGAGGCATTTGGGTGTGCTTAACTTCAACAGCCTAAGAAGTTCTTTTGACAGTAAGTTTGTATTTCTTTAACTTTTATGTCTGTGCTGATCTGAGGACCTTGGCAGAGGTAAGAATGACAAAGGGAGTTGTTTTTTGGAGGGACACTCTTTTCAATTTTTTTTTTCTTGTTTTTACAGCATACTTTAAGCCACAGTATTGTAATGCAGTATCCTTTCTAGCTGTGGAAACAAAGATTTCATATTATGGTAAGCCTGCCCACTGCCTGTTATGGTGAGATTTTAACTCAGAGAGTTTGTCTAGCAACAACTGAATTATGACAAAAATGATAATGCTGCTAATGGCAAATAGGACAGGTATGATGTGATAATTTCCATTGACCTTTACAGGTAATGTATAACTACAAAAGGGCACTGTAAATGTTATACCTTCAACATCTTTATCTACAGCTGAAACCAATCAAAATTAATATAACTTTTTTTTATATTATGCAAATACCAAAGTGTTTCTATCAACACATAGATAAAAAGTTAATTTCATTAGCCCTTGGTGAGGGCAGTTGGATAATTTGAGGAGCCAAGAAGGGAGATTTTTTCTATCAAGGCATATTTTAATTCCAGACTGACTACTTACAAAGCCGTAATTTGCCAAAATGCAAAACAAGTCCCTCAGTTTTGCAGTTCATTTTTGCACAGTTCCTTACTAGGCTTCTGTTACTGCAGAGATCCATCTCACTTTCTCAGAATCTGTAAAGAGAAAATTTCTGTAGCTCTTTTCCGCCTTCTTTAACTAGTTATATAACTTGAAGGAGGCAGGTAATGTATAAAATGGTGGTGACTGTAATAAAGTTTGTTTTCATTCCCAGTTGTTTCTCTATCACAATATATATTTTGAGGATTGCACACCCATTCTCCCTAAGGGTTCACCTATCTTATTTTGTGACAAAAAAAAATTGCATTAAATGCATTATAAGAAGTTAAATTGTTGGGTGAAATTTTCTTGTTGAATTCTAAAACATAGTAATAAGTTTAAGGATTTTTCCCCAATTAGAAGGTAAACTCCAAAATAAAAGTATTTTACTCTATTTTTATGGGGCACTTGCAGATATCTAATTAGAAAATTATTTATTGCCACTGAAGACTCGCAAAACTATAACCACAGTTGCTCTTAAACCAAATATGGATAAGTATGTTTTCAAGGAGAGGGAGGGCAGGAAGAGAGAAGAGTTGCAGTTCATAAAACTAGGATGTGTTATTCATGTTTGAAGTGAGTAAACTTACAGTGAAAAACAGAACATGAGACAAGATGACTTTGCAGGAAGACCTACTGACATAGACAGAGTAGAATGGAATTCATCCATCATTTCTTCCCTGAAGAAGGTAACTCAGCTGGAAACACCAAGAACCCTACAGTCACGCCTGTTAAATGAACCACTATAAAAATTAAGAGAACTGATTAAAAAAAAAAGGAATGGCATCTAAACTAATTACAGAAATATATCCTTTTGACAAGGAAAATAACAGGATTTCTTCAGTCAAGTGAGATAAAGGTGGACTTACTTGATATTGTTGGTTGTTTTTAATAAGCTGCCCCGAAACCTGTGCAAAGCAAGATGGTTTGACTGAAATCTCTGTTACTGGATCTAATTCAGCAACGAGCAGATTGCATAGTAGTTTAAGAGAGATGGTATGGATCTGAAAGACCACTGTTATCTTTGGGCATGAAACACAGATGAGTGATCATTTCCTTATGCCTACCACTGTTACAGGCTCACATGCTACTCTCGTGAGTATACTTCATTCATGAATTTAGTGTATCCACACCGTTTGGAAAACCACAAGGTCAGACCTTATGTGATATACTAAATTTCAATTTATTAATAAAAGCTAATGCTACATATATTTGAAAATGTTTAAGTTGTTTGACACCTCGTTAAGCAAAGTGAATGTTTAATTCATTGAACAGTAAATGTAATACAGTATGTAATAGTTTGTTGATACAGTATTGCCCTGATTTTTCAGGACATGACTTTCTGTCAAAGATAAATATTTGAGACGTTTTCAAAACAGTTTCCCACTCCTGCAGGAATATATTATCCCATTATAAATAAATGCTCTGATCATGAATAGAGCTAAGAATCTGCTACTCATATTGACATGGCCAAAATATGGATCATCTGGAATTACCATATTATTTATTTTTAGGAGAAGATAAATCAATTTATCTTACCTGGTTTGAGATGGAAAGATTCCAGGGAAGTATATAATCAACACAGATGAATATGCTGGATACAACTTCAGAGGGTAGGAGAGGAACATAAGGTACTCTTAAAGACATGTTAAATAAATTAGATAGAAACACAGCAAAACTTCTTTCAGAAGACAAATTTCAAAGAAGTTCAAAGAGTCGATTGCTTTAGTTGCTGCAAAAGTCATACAATATTGATACAGGTTTTAGTTTTAAAACCAGGGAAGTGTATTGTTGGCTAAATTCTGGTTAATCTAATGTATAAACCAATATAACTGCATATTTATAATATTCTCAGTGACAAAAATAACACCAATACTAACAATGGAGATGACAAAAACTATGATCCTTACTCATGGCAACTAGGCTTTTTATTTCTTTGAAGGAACTACTGAGAGCTACTTAAATCCCTCCAGATTCCTTTTTTTTTTTTTTTTTGAGATTTGGAGTACACCAATTCAGCGATGTTTTAGACAATTTAATTTCTCCAAAATAAAACTCAGAGCTAATGGTCGCTCGGCATTACCATTTTGTAGGACCTAGATAGACACAACAACATTGAGTAGGTTAGTAATTTCTCTGTTGCTACTTGTTTGGTCTCAAGATTAAGATTGAAGAGCTCCTCATCATGCCTAAAATGAGATCTTGCAAAGATTTCATCTGAAAGTCTGTTCTCCCTGCCTAATTGTTTTGTCCCCTAGCCTGCCTGAAACAAAGACTTCAAGGATAGTTAGATCATCACGGATCACTCCAGCTAATACTAGAATCCTTTGCAACAGGTGCAGATATATTAGGAGGGTTATTTAATGTAGTGGAAAGACAGACACACCTTTACCACTTCCAAAGCAGACAACTGCAGCTTGGTTGCATGTAGAGATAGAAGAGTGTTTCCTTTTTTAGATACTTACATTTTCAGAGTGTTTCCAGGTACAAAGTTTTCAGGTTTGCTCCATAAAAGCACCTGCATCTCATCTATCATTGGTTCTTTTCCCTTCCTAACCTCTCTGAGCCCATTTCTCAGGATTAGATCCTGGAGAGACACCAGCCCATATACCTCTACCCTGTCTCCAAACTTGAACATCAGATCCAGAGTAACTTCTACTAAACCAGCAAGACCATCTCCTCACACTTCTGCCTCACCAGACACAAGCTGGGAGACTAGCCCAAGGTGAGTACACTCTTCTGCTAAGTCAAGTTAAACAACTGGCTAGAAGCTACCTCACTATGCAATAAATTCCTACTGTTTGAAAGACAACACAGTAATAATGTTGCCTGCAGCAAAAAAAAAAAACAACTATATTAATCATTATGTTTCCCTGGGTTTAGGTTTCAGTGAAAAAAAAATACACAGAAGCAGAAATCTCTTGCAGGAAATTATATGATAGGTAATGATACCACTACCACATTAATGTCATTTTAAGTAATTTCTTAATGCACTTTGTGAACTACACACAGAGTTTTCTTTCAGATTTCAGTGACTCTATCAAGATTATTTATAGCCTACAGGCCTAGTGGTTTATTTTGTTTTCTGGTTTTTGTCCTTTTAACTTCATTAATCTTCCATCCAGGGCAAAAGTATGGATTCATGATTCTCACTTCCAAAAGCAAAACTATTGATTGATTTTCTCTAGATGGCATGGATTAGATCATCTTAAGACCTTAAAGTTTAATATAAAAACCAGTAATGCTCTTATTTTACTGAAATAGACAAAGGCTTAAGTTCTGAAAGATTTTGATAAAACTTCAAAAAATAATCTTCTAATATTTTTATAATATTGTCATAAATTATACTCACTTGTAAAACCACATTACAGATCAAAAAAAAAAAAGATTTTTTTTCACAGAGGAAAGTATTTGTCATATTAAGTAAAATTTCTGAAGTTAGGAACACATAACAGGTATTTATTTTGCTGCTACGATGGGGTCACTAGGCATTGTTGTAAGTAGTGGTGGTGATATTGGAAGAATATTTATAAAAATAAAAATAACTTTACCAGGCTCTTTTGATCTTTAGTACTGATAAAGGGAGGTAACTTAATTCGTTTCCTCAAGAGTTGAGGATCTCTTGAAACATAAGCTCACTTGGCACAAAGAGAAATTGCACTTACTAGACAATCTAAGACATGTTTTACTAAAAAAAAATTGTGAATATGAAGACCTTGAATCAGAAAAGGTGCTTTCAAGGCTGAACGAATGTTTCTCTTTGAAGACAGTTGAATTTAGTCAAATAAAAGTCTGCAAGACTTATGCTGTCACTGAATTTTTTACACTGAATTTTCACATACTGCATTTTTTATCCCCATTTCTTCTTGTTGTCCCATTACTTTCTTTGGTTTCTGAATACTGTCTGCCACCAGTTTTCACATTATATTTTGATAATTAACAACAATGGGACATCTTGTGCTATCCAGATGCCCTAAACCACATAGTCCCATCTATCTCAAAACATACTACAAATAGAAGCATGTGTTTAGATATAAAATCTGGGGTCCACAGAGATTTGCAAGTCTTGTCTAAGACCTCACAAGGAGCCATGGTTGAACTAGGTGTAAAACCTTTGTCCCATCATTCTCTGCCTCCTGTTGATGTGGCAGGTCTGTCGCTTCAGTTCTTGCACAAAATCCTACAGCCTGATCCAAAAGTACCTGGTGGGATTCCTTTTTTAATTACAATGGCTGTAGAAAAAGGCACACAGAAATAGCCCCTGAGGCTTATATTATAGCCTGGTATAATGGGTATTCAACTGTGCGGCCCCCATTGATATTAATATAACTGATGTGGCTAAAAATCTGCATTTGGCTTCACAATTTCATTGGATCTCATTTTTCAGCATTTATTCAACTTGTAGACAGGCCACTACCGACAGCAAATTGTGCAGTGGTAACAAAAGAAGAAAAGTTGACAAATTCACTCCCTTCTTAATGCGTTTTGATTGATGATACGCAAGTGACAGTGTACAATGTTACCTTATTGAAATGCACTTTATTTCCAGCCTGGACATTTAGCACCCTATTGCTCCACAGCATCAGGCTGATCAGATCGTGTTAATCACTAGCCAGACCCTGACCCCTTTGAAATTAAAGGTAGGTTTAGTTTAATGGGACCATCAAGGTGGGTTAATGTAAAAGGTGAACATAGCAGAGACATAGAAAAGTAGAAAAATAAGTGTCTCACAAAAAGCTCTTCTGCATGTATCAGTGACTGACTGCTGCAGAGCTCAGTGATAGACTACATTACACAGGGATTTGAAAACAGCCTGCAGAAAACAGCTTTAATTCCTAGCCTCTGAACACAGAAGAATGGCTACAGAGAAACACAGTAAAGTATGCTAAAAATAGTGCTTGAGGAAATTATGGATTTTCCTCTTTATTGGGGAATTAAGAAAAAAAATGAACTGTGAGGCAAAACCAAAGAAACTGCAGGTGAGTTGGCAAGTAAATACATATTATTTATGTGATAAAAATTAAATCTTTCATTTCAATAGGATCTTTTCTTTCCAATTTCAGACATTTAAAATGTTTCCAAATGTCTTAAAACCTGAGTTAACTTTCCAAATGAAAACTCATTTTTAATTTAAAAAAATTAAAATATTCACTGCAAATTGAGGAAATAAAATGGGGGGAGGGGTTGTTGTTTTTTGTTTGGGTTTTTTTTTAAGAAATCATTGCACTGAGCAAATCTAGTATTTCTTGATATATCATCTGATATATTCAGAAAAGTTGAGCACACTTTGGCACCAAACCCCTCCATGAGGCTTCAGATTGGTTGGGGAAAGGGGTCAGATTTCTACTGATGTGAAAGAATCGGTAAAAGTAAAAGAATTTCAAATATATTCCAGTGTTACAAAAGCTACTTTTCTTTTGTCAAAGTGGAGGAAATTTCTCACCATTCTGTATTCAATGGTATATTTTTTATTTCTGGTCTCTAAAATACTCATTTTAAAAGGCAGTTCTTGCACAAACTGATCCTTTATTTACAAACTCATTCCAGATGTCTTAGGAGACCATTTTGTGGCATATATAATACCTGTTCCTACATAGAGCATACTACAGGCTGGAGTTCAGAAGATGATAAAAAATCTACAGGGAAAATGACAGAGAGCATCTACCACATGCATGCAGCCCCTAGCTCTCTAGCTGAGTCCAGGACTCTCATTAGCAGCATCAGATAGAAGAAAACACCTTCAAGATTGTCTTCCTTACAGATGTTAATCTAATTTCCACCTGCTACCAAGGGATGATGAGAACCCACTGACCTGGAAAAGTGAGTGGTTGCAAAGGGAAAAGATAAAAGTCATAGTCTCTATTTCATCTCAACTATATTTTTTTTTACACATTTCATTGCTCATTTTAAATCACATTTATCTGCACTAATATAACAAATATTATTGAATTTCCACATATGATATAATGTACTCTGAGTTAACAATACATAGAATCTTTTCCTCACCCCCGTGTAGTTTCTGAATGATTCCCTGCTATGAGGAATTTCTTGAATGCTAATTTCTGAGCAATTACCTCAACATAGGTTGGGATAGGGATCTTTTTGCATTTATTTATTCTGTACTCCATAGAATGCTGTTCATCTACATAAATGCCTGACAGGCTGTAGTCTTGTATCTTGCCTACAATGGACCCAATTTAAATTTCTCTTACATTGATTTAACTGCACCAGAATCAATAGAATTCCTCTTGATTTTCATTAGAGTACTGTAAGAGACAGGGATCAGGCTCAATATCTTGAATATCAAAACTTTTGTTGTTGTGTAAAAGGACTGCAAATGAAGTCCAGTGAAAAGAATGTAATTAGTGTCATTCTGGGTTGACATTCTCTTTTGTTCTGCTCTCCATTTTTTTGTTTCAGACCAGCCTATAGCTGAGGGCTATGGATCAGATTTTTCTGTAGTACTAAACAGCCAAAGAGAGGAAAGCAAGCAAAACTAACTGTAAAAATCACTGCAACTCCACTGATATTAATTGAGTTGCATAGGTTTGAGGGAGATCAGAATTTACTTTCAGGAGGCTGGCAAATAAAGTGACTTTAAGTTTTCAGCTTCATGAAGACAAAAATGGAATTCCAGTTCGTTGTAGAGAGAGAATCCAAATATTTTAGATTACTCCCTATCTCTGATTAAGAGTTGTGTCTCCTGCTAAAATTATATGTGACCAATACCCATGAAGGATCATCAGAATTATGGCCTCAGAGCTCAGACTGGACATCTTCTACAGGTGAAGATTAAAGACACCACCATATTAAGAGAGGCTATACCTTGCCTAAGGCAGAAGGAATAAATGAATAAGAGTCAATTGTACCTATTAATGATGCCTGTTGAAAAGACAAAACTGTCTCTAAGCCCTTAGAAATTTGCGAGGGCAGAATGTTCTAATTAGGTGACAGAAAAAAAATACAAATACATCCAGAACATATCTTCCAACTCCTACAATTTCTTCCTCGTTGCTGTTTGGCATCCCTTTGAGACTTACATTGATTAGGAATTAAAATCATTCAATTTCAACATACATGCTGCTCTGTCCCCAATGCATGATGACTCGTCTTTTTTGCTTCTGCAAAACTGGTAGAGCTTGTTTGAAAATATCTCCAAGACTCCTGGCCAGCTGCAGCCTTAAAATACTCCTTATGTTAAACCATGGTGAAATCCCAGCTCAGCACTATCCCAACGCTGATCTTTTTGGCTTTGTATCTTCAAACTCCCCAGCTGCCTTCATGCAAGACCCAAAGGCATGCAGTGTAATTTCAGGTTCCTGCTATAAAAACACTGTTCTGAGAGGCTCACATTATTTCAAACGCTTTGAACTGAAAGAAAACACAAACAAAATAACAATTTTGCCTTACGGCCACAAGGGGCCCAGCAGAGGCACAAGGTCAAGTGCCTTGGAGTTTGGAGGTAGTTTGTGTCATTTGACCTGACAGCCAAAACATGGTCCCTGGCCTAACGTTACTTAGCAGTACAGCTGTAGCCACTGGGGCCAGGATTTTATTCCAACTAACAGTAACCATGGATAGAAACAGAAAGAGAAGCATTTCTGAGACCCTCCAAAAACCTCACAAAAGATCTGCTTTAGCTGCTAGAGTAGGATAAGACTAAAGCAAGGAAGAGAGGAGATGTACAGTAACATCTTGGATAGATAGCATTTCTTCCCTAGTTTCAAAGAGACTAAAATGTTATTTAAATAAACATGCAACATATCTGCCTGGGAATGCAAAGTGTGTACATCATAGAGGTGCAAGGCAGAGCTGTCAAGGAAATACCAGGATTTGTTCCATTTGGTGGAGGGGGTACGAAGGGGTCCAAGATTTTCTTGCCTGGGATTTTTTAATGTTTTGCAATCCTTTTCCAAAACACTATCCAGAACAAAATCATAGAAGCAAAACATGAGAATTTTGAAAAATATGGCAGGGAGGAAATTCTTGTACTGTATGAACTGAAAATAAATTATTTTTTAAACAGAAAAAAAACCTTTCATAGGAGTCATCTGCATCTGATGCTTTGGCTGCAGTAAATCTAATGTGAATCTTCAGTACAAAAGCCATAATGAACAATTGTCATCTATACACTAACCAGTAGAAAACTGGAAAAGCTAAAACTTATCATTATGACTTTTTTTTACCTTTGTGGTGCAATGCGGTGCTGTGAGAAGCTGTGGGCAGGTTCCTGCACATTGCAGCTCTGGGATGCACGCAGAAATACCTGCTTTTCACTGTGCACTGCAAAGATGGAAAAACCCTTAGTGACCTCTTCCAGGCACTTGGGGTCAGAATAAACTTTGGAGGCAAGTCAACCCTTCGAGCAAGCAGTTTACTGGTATCTCAAGGATTGTCACCTCAATTGAGGTTACAAAGCATTACTTTGAGTTGCAAAGCTATTTCACCTTAGAGAGAGCACCAGGAGTCATTCTGTCTTCACTACGCCACAGGCTCTACAAATGTCATCTAGGTCCCCCCCCAAAAAAAAACCCAAACAAACAAAAAAACACCTTGAAGCTCATTCAGGGCTCACTTTTGTAAAGATTTTGACACTGTCAACACTTATTCACTGAAAGGGAGGTGAGAAAGTAAAGACTGCAGGAACATAACAGGATGAAGGAGGCAGTTTTCCTTTTGAAATCTGTTTCAAAACTCCTAACGTGTACAATTGAAAAACCTTAATTTGAAGCTTATCTTCAACAAAATCAATACTTGGAAGGCTTGGTGAACTGCACTGTGTTTAGAGAAGGAAGAAATTTTTCCCACTGCTCATTACAAGGTAGGATAGGACTTAATAAATTCTGTGACTTTTAAAAGGACTTTAAGAACTAAGATTTGAAGATAGACCATTAGACTACTAGTATCTATGAAGCAAGTTCACATGCTGTACTGAGTCTTTTAATAAACAATAATTCTTACCAAAGAGCACCATATCCAGCTTTTTGATCATTGAAATGCTTGGAATTTCCTGAAAAGTCAACATTTTTCAAAGAAAGTGGCTGAATCAAGTAAAGGTAATCTTCAGTTAAGGGAAAATCATGAGGTCAAGCCATTGAAGCTGATGTATATCACTGATGTATTTATACCTTTTCTGCTTTGCCATGTTATCTTTTTAGAAAGATAAGAATTAACTCTTATGGATTTTTCATCAATTTTTAATTGTAACTGACCCTTCAATGAATGCATTATGTAATAAATTTCAGGGCATACAAAATCAGAGTATTCTAATTTTAAGCCTGTACCACAAAAGCAGATTGTGGAAGAAATATAACTAGTCTTCAGACACTGAAAGTGACTCTCCATCATCCTTATCTTTCTCATCTTCGAAGAACTTAAAAATTGCCACCAGGCAGTTCTCATGCAATGTATAAATGTCACTGATCATTGGAAAACCAAAGCTGTAACTTTTTTCCTCGCTAGTACACTAGTCAATATATTTTTAACAATGTATGAAGCTTCTGAAGTAGTAGGATATATTATTTACTTAATGGTGAATCTTGGAGCAAAATACTATTCAATTTGCTGATATAATCAAGTGATCTATTTCACTGACTACAGCTGACAAAACAAAGTTATCTATTTCAGCAAGTACCTTCACTGTACTGTTGCGGCTCCTGCAACAGTCACCTTGTTATTTTCTGTATCTGTGTATTTGTTATTGACCAAAAAGTTTCCAGAGTTTTTTTCTTAGAAGTTGAGCTAGAATTATTTTTACACATTGTCTTCCACCTGGCAGTCCAACATAAGCAATTAGGAAACTTCTGCATAAATTACTGTAAGCCCTATGGCAACTGTTGCTATCTTCATTGGTCCATGTAAAATCATTTCTCCACTCCTGACAGAAAGTCCAAAGCTTTTTCTTCTCCTGAGGGCACGTACCTAACTTGGCAATAGAATGTAACCATCAGAGTCACTGTCGTGCTCATAGTCCCTGCAGGGATGTAATCTGAGGCGCTAAAAATACATTAATAGTTTGATACAACTTGAGACCATGATAACTCTGTTTCACAGTCCCTGCTACTGGCCAATAGATATCACACATAATGCAACCAATGTGTAGCCAACTATAAATTTATGGGGTATTATCATCATTAAATATACACATCATTGACTATATACAGCAATCCTGGCTGCCTTTCTTTTAGATACAGAAAAGCTTCACTGAAACTGCATTTCAGATACGGTTTGTGCTCTTTTAAGTGGTAGTTAAAAGGCACTCTACATGCAGTTGCAAATAGCTGTAGGGTCCCTTGCTTTAGAAGGCATGGCACAAGTGTAACGCACTTATTTGCATGCACAGCACTCGATCTTAGACAGGAAGGTGATTAACATGAAAATCATGCAGTGAGAGGGACAGCAACTAAGCGGGATGGAGGTGGGGTTTCAGACCTCATTTCCTGAGATGTACATGCATTTGACATGAGACCATTACTGGGTTAAAAATAGACACAGAAATGAGAACCTTGGGTCCCCTTCCTCCCTGAAAAGCACCCTAACCATTAACCTATAGTCATTTTGCCTCACTTCACCCTCTCCCCATGCCTGCGTTTGGCGGTGATACTGCAGGCACCAGCACAGACCCAGCACACCACTGTCTCTGTGTCTGGAGCTGGCATTTCCCCGAGAGACCCAGAGAGGCTCCCTGGAACATGGCGAGAGTCCAGGCAGAGTTTAGTCCCCTCTTTCTCTCCACAGCAGGAGCACCAGTCCACAGCAGAGGAAATAGGAGGAGGGGCTGGCATATTCCCTTCCGTCTATTCCTCTCTTGCAGACATCCAGCACACCCAGAAATGTCTGGCAAGAAACCTTTAAGGAGCACCGTTTGGTGCCTCATGACTATTTTGTTACAGTTTTGAGGAAAGCAGTGGACGTGACCTGACAAAGGACTATATCATTTTCAAGATACGTACACAGTAAAGAGATAAAAGTCAGAAAATTAAGGACAATGAAGGCCTGTGTAAAAATATCAGAGTAGCCCAACAGAGGCAGTGAGATTCCAGGAAAGGCTAATTATTATCTAGTGACATACATATCATTTACTTTACATATAAAAACACCCATATTTTGAGCTAGAAACACTTATTCCTTTCTATGTGTGACAGCCACTGTCATGGCCAGACTCAGGCTTGAATCAGGCTCCTGGAGAGCGGAAGGAGATAAACCTCTGTGCTCATGAGTGGTCACGAACACATGCTGCTAAGCACAGAGCATCGGCTGGCCCATAAGTCACCTCTCCGCAAAATGTGAGAAATTGGAGAATGGACCCTGGTTGTATATAAAATTAATGAGGGTCCTGGGAAGAGCAGAATTTTAGTCATTCTGCTGTAAAATATAAAATAGCAGGAGAAGTACAGCCAAGACACACTGAGGGAGCCAGTAAGATTTACTGAGTGGTTTTCCAAGTTAAATAAACTTCTCTTCTAAATTTTAAGAGAACGCTTGTAAGCTAGGTTGCTTTTCAGAAGTCACTGAAGCTTTAACAATAATAAGGGACTGACAAAAAAAAAGATGTTTTATGCTTTTTATCTTTGAAAGTCAACAGCTGCTAATAAATACACTGTACTGCACTGATCAGACAGATTTGAAGAAACAAAGTTTTCTTCTTTCAGTTTATTTTGCAAAAAGGCCCTTGTTGACAGTGTTTTGCTGTGAGCACTGATGGAACACAGGAACAAAGTGAGGTTGCCTAAAAATATGAAAGTATTGCCTGATGATTGATTGATTGCTTCTGATTGATAATACCCCAAGGTGATTCTGCAACCAGAAAATCCTGTGCTGATCCCACACTGACCGATTACTGAAGTGTATAAGGTAGACAAATTGCTCGCCTGTGTTTACAGACTAATAGTAGAAACCCACCCTTCAAATAAAAATGTCAGGGAGTGGAAAAGCAAACATATGCCCTTGGTAAAGTATATTGCTAAGGTGTGTATTCCAGCAACTGAAATTTATGTTTTTGTGTAAGGCTAAATATTAAATTGAGCACAAAATGTTAAAAATATATTTATGACCTTTAATACATTTTAGGAGAAAGTTATTACCAGTTTATTTTCTGCTGTTATTAGTGGAGGTGGTATTACTGCTGTTTTGTTTTTATTGTTATTGCTATACTGGAACTTCTTTTCTCCACGGGTCAAAAGAACTTTATATTTGAGTCATTGGCTCAGTTATTAGATTCTATAAAATTCATTAATTGACCCTAGTCAAATACGTTATATACTCATTTAATAAAATATAAAGGGATATATTCACTCTTCTGAGGAGAGACCTTAGAGAAGGGCTTTTTGTTTCTGGTTATCTTGTGGCACAAAGTCTCTAGAAAAAAAATTATTTTTTAAAAAATAACAGATTTTGGATGAGGATTAAGAGTCAATAACAAGGATAATGCAGCTCCAACGGCCCCAAGTGCTTGTTAGAGCACTAGTTTTTGCAGTAGGTTAACACGTTGTGATGCCCCAGGGATTGCTGTGTGCACACTGAGCTCTGTGCCAGCTTAAAATGTGCATTGACTAGCGCTGAAAAGCCTGCATTGAACTCTGGCAGCACACTGAGGTCAGCACAAAACTTTGAGGCAAGCCCAGCCTATTGGATGCTGAGTGAGCTTTGTCTCACCATTACCCAAATGACCACGGGCTCAATTCCTTCTGTGAGATTCGGCTTTAGAGCTGCAGAGCTCTAGTATTCCTGGGAAGCAGTGACAGTTATTTTGTTCGATGACTTGATGTACATAGAAAACTTCACTTAGGTGAATTCTAGGGGTGCCTTGAAACTCATTAGAGGCTCAACTCTCAAGGCTTCTGAGCACCTAGAGCACCTCGTAACACCAGAGGCAAAACCAACATGGGCTGAATAAAGCATGATCAAAAGTACTTTTGACAGCATGAATAGATTCTTGTTAGAAAAATCAATTCTATTCTGCTATTTTCTAAGAAATTAGTAAATCTGATGAAGCAGCACACCTGGCTAACTGTTATGGCAGGAAGATATTAAAAAGTCAGATTTAATGAAGACAGATTTAGTCTCACAGTCTATTTAAATGTCAGACAGGAAGGTATGATTCCAAACATGACTCTCAAACACCAACATGAAAGGTCTTCTGGTTGCCTCAAAAGAAACAGTTAAAGATGTGTTAAGTTCAGTAAGTGGTTTCAGCCAACAAGGAGATGGTTTCAGGTTCAAGAAATAATATCCCAGGAGTTGTTCTCTTTATTCAAGTTTTCCTACTGGGAAACTTAAAATTTGGATAGACATTCCCTTGGAAAAAAAAACATGAATTACAATAAGCACATTGCCTCACTTTATGGCATCACCAGTGAGTTCTGTGAGCAAATGCTGTCATTATTTTAAGGCAACACAAGGACAGGTGGGGTTTCCTGAACTGAAAACTAATCCAGCCTAACAATAAAATGGCAACAACAGGCTCTAGTTGTTGTACAGTTATAATTTGATGCTTATATTTTTGTCTCAGAATCAATCTTTAAAAGCCCATATGAGGATTACACAAGAATTCAGTTACCCGAGTCTGATTTCCTGGTCCAGTGGATTGTCACTTGAGAATTAAGCCTGCCAGATACTGAACACTCTGGAGTGCATATCACACAACAGTATCCAATCCTGGGCATTTTGTTGACTCTTTGAAACAGCATATTCCATCACTGTGTTTTAAAGTAGCTGTTCGTTTCCTTTTTCCTTTCTTTCTTCCTCCCTCTCATGTCATAAAATGAAGAAGAAAGGTGAATTTAGATAATACTAAAACATTTTATGTACCTCTTGGAATAAAAACAAACCATCTGTTTGGAAAGAAGCTTCATTTTTTTTTTCTTATTTTCACAGCAGTTTTATTTATTTCTTTTCATTACTCTGTAGTTTCTTATCCTGTAATGAAGAATATAGCTTATTCTCTTTCTTCTTATACACTCATTTCCTTTGCTTCCTGAAAAGTACTTTTCATACTTAATAAATTCCTCTTCCAGGTGCATCTCTTTTGCCATGGTGAACAGACAATTTTTAAGGTTCAAAATCCATTTTGAAGGCCAGAAAAAGCAGCCTGCTTAGCCCTATATGTAACCAGGTTCTTAAGGGTTCACAGAACCAGTGGGATGGAGAAATGAAAGCAGAGACCTGGAGCACATGTGGCATTAATAATGAAATATGGTGCTTTTCACCCCTGCATTACTGATTCAAAATGAAAGTTGCTACCCTGTGATCGTTATTCAGTGACCCATAAGAAAGGTGTGGATGACCTCCACCTAGTTCCTAGTAGATATTTGTCTGTCTTGTAAAAGCAAACAGAAAGGTTAGTGCCCCAGTTAGGAGTTTCAAAAGAGAGGCTCTGCCACTGCTATTGTAATTTTTTGGTCTGTGCAGTTTCACTTTCTGACTTTGTTAGCCTGGAACTTTGTAGGAGCAAGAGATTGATTTTAAAAACAACAAACTGATGTAAAGCCACATGCTAACTCAAATGGCACAAGGAGATCTGCTCAGCACAAATGATTGTGGAAGCAAAGCTTCTGTGAGATTATTTTTTCTTGCTTTAGTCTGATGTTCTTATCCCTCACAACACCTGTTTCAGTAACTTTGAAAGACTTTAAAAGCCTCTCATTACACAGTCAGTGGCTCACCTGGGATTAGCACTTCAGTTCCTTTGATATAATCAGTAAATTGCAGTATGCAGCCCATGACAGAACTACCAACATTTGTGAAAACTGGAGGAACAAACCCCCGGGACATCATGAATTTTCTGCATTTGGCTGAGTAAAGAACCTAAAATCACATCCAAGATTCTCTGGTATTAGAGCCTGAAGGAAATTTCTGCCAGAATGTCTTTAGGGGGTGGATATTCATGAGCACCTACATACATCCATTACACTCAAAAGCGTGTGGAAAAATGTGTTCAAAATACCACTGAAGTCTTCAGAAAGCCTCCCATCAGATGCAATGGACTTTGAGGCAGTGTGAGGGATACAGCACAGCATCGCTGTAATTCTCTTTCAGATGAACGCTCTACATGGCCCCAGACAGACAGCACTTGTAATGGCACAGAAGGAGAGGGAAGCCACTGTTAGGGAAGCCAGTTATGCATGGTGTAGTAGATCAATTATTTTTGTTCCTGTAATGCTAGGACAATTCTTTGTTTTCCTCTTGAAAAACAGTACAGAAAATCTCCACAAAAATCAGTGTGCTGATAAAAGAGTGTTTGCTTTTTTTTCTGAATGCAAAAAGAAAAAAAAGATCAGTGATGAGACTACAGGTCTGATCAATAATTATATTCATTTTTTTCAATGAAAACAGGATCATCCTACTACAGGAGTATTCATATCAGCCCACTGCTGCTAACACTCTCGGACACACTGCATTAACTCAAGATTGGACCAGCGCTTCTTTCCTTGACATTCACCTGGACTATAATCACAGGCAATTTACATCCTTGGTCAAAGGCAAATCTTTAAGCCAGCACTCAGAGCTCTCCCATTAGTCTCAGGCCCCTTAGTCAGAAGCTGTAGAGTAGGTTATAGTGACAGCAAAGGAAGGAAATCAAGCAGCCACAAAAGTGAAACATTAACAGGATTTTAGAGAGTACAGAAGTAGCTGAGAAACTGTGAAGAACAGCGAGTGATATAGAAGCACAGTTTAGAAACAAAGTATTCGCCAAACAAATCTCATAAATAATTAAAGCTTATGGACAGGTGACATCTGTTAAAAGTGACTTTCCATTTAAGATAAGAGATGATTTCTCACATCTCACCAAGATTAGAGTGCTTTTACTCTGTTATTTGAGGAATAATTCTTCACTCTCTTTCATATCTGAACTTATTTAAAATTTGTGAGACCCAGTAAATCTACTTTAAAGCTGATTTATTACTTGAGGCTTTCAAGCCTAGCAAACTCAAAATGCTGTTACCGAGAAAAGAAAAAAAGCCCCTCAACAAGATTGCTTTGCATACATTCAGCTTTACCTTGGCTCACCCAGCTCTAAGAGCTTTCTACAGACTTGGGTTTTTCCTTGGCCTAGGACAGGGATCTTGTTTTGGTGAAGAAGCTATGTCTGCCATCTGGTCACCGTATTGAAAACACACCTGTGTTTTTCTCAATTTTGCCTCCAGGCAGCGGAGAAGGTTGGTAAAGTTTTACAAGCAGAAAATTTTTTTTTTTTAAATTTATGCCTATTTTCATCTCCCTTTCTTAGATAAGAGTACTGAATGCCAGGTCTAATGCTTTGTATTAATTTTTGACAAAGAACTAATTCATCGTGTGTTGGTTTATGCCCCTATATTTTTCAAGCTGTTCACAGATTACTCTTAGAGTCACGCTTTTTGCATGCTTCCAGTATAACTGGTTTGTTGTGGATGTGAAGATCACAGAGTCCGAAGGCAAATAAATTAACAAGATGAAAAAATCCAGTGGTTTTGAACTAACAATGACCATGAGAATTTCCTACCTAGCAAGCTGTAAGGGGACGAGCTCCCCTGCAGCCCATGCTGAAGCCATTCTCTTTTTTATGCTCTATGTCAATAACCATGCAGAGGCAGAGAGAGGATACAAACAGAAAAATACACATGAGAAAGAGCTAATTACCTTAGTGAATTCAGCTCCAGTTTTGACTTCCTGAATACTTCCAAATATTCAGCATGACCAAAACTGAAATTTTTGCTTGTGGGTGCTTTAACCATTAATTTTGATTACCTATGGGCACACTCTCTGGCCCAATTAATATTTAATTAGAATTATTTTAGCAAGAGTGAAGGTGAATTTCCTCCTCCTTCTCTCAAAAAAAAAAGACATCATCAGGCAGAGAGTGCAACCAAAATTAGATTTGCTGCAGGCTGAGTATCAGTTGGAGAGTGACTGCTGCTATTACCACCTTTTCCTACAGGCATGTTTTGAAAGACAAGGACTGCAAGGAGAAGGATTTAAAACACTGTACATTTTAAGGAAAATATTCTCCAAGAATTATTAGTGAAGCTCAAAAGAAAGGCGGCCATAGGGTCAGTGACATTTTTAAAAATGGTCTATATTTTATGTGGTGTGCTACTGAGCAGAAGACCCAAATGCTTCCATGGATATGGTGGCACTATTGTGTGAAATATGGTTAAAGATTTTCCATTTCCTCTTTTCTCACACAACAAATCATTAATGTCCTGTCAGGACTGCAGACATGTGTCAGTGCTTACAGGAATAGGTTATAATTTTTTTTTTTTTAAGGTAGCTGAAGAAATACATATTTGTGAAGGAAAGCTAAAGGAGTTATCTGCTATGGCTGCAGAACAAAATAATAAATGTAATCCTGACAAGCTGTTCAATTTATATATTATCATGATTAACAGACATTACATTTGCAGCTATTTGTTCTTTTCCCAAGAAAGGTAATCCAACCCTGGAAAAGACAGATAATACATTTCCTTGAATACATTTCAGCATAATCATGGTAACTGATGTATTCCAAAGTGATATCTTGAAAATGGGACTGAGCACATTTCTTTACAAAAAAATAAGCAGGACAGTCTGAGCAGAAATGATCAGATAGAAAATTATATTGTAAACACCGTGCAATATCCTAACTGTATCTACAAGACTTTTCCTTCTTTCCTCAACGTTTCACTAAACCTTCATTCTCTACCATGAAGGCAAAGTACTTCTGGGTCATAAAAGGCCCATCATGATATCTGGTCAAACAAAATTCAGAAGTGGAGTTTACTTTCCATGTTACCTTTAATGTCACAAAAAAAGTACCATTGTCATACTTCAGCTACCCATAACATGGAAAAAAGCTTCAAGAATAGGACGGACATCCTTGGAGAACAGAATAGATTAGTGACTTGGTAGACGTAGGCCAGCAGGACTGTCTAAAGAGGACAATAATTCCTTAACTAAGTTCCTGTAACCAAAAACAATTGTAAAGACCAAAGCCAAATCATGCCCATTTTCCTCCAATGTCGACGCTCTTCTAAGCTATTGAAAACATATGCATTGAAGATATGCATAAACACTATTGAAGAACAGAGTTACATTTGATTGCTGTCACTTTTTGAAGTGAATGCTCACACACTTTTGATGTCAGCTTTTTATATATATATTGGTTGAATAGTACAGAATATTTTCAACTGTCTCTTTTTCCTGTTTGAATATTTTCTAGAATAGTTCACTGACAAGGTAGTTATGCAATAATTTTCCAGATGTTCTTTTATATAGCTATCAAATCCACATTTCCAAGAGTGTTAAGCAACTCTCTTGGCTCCCATGAATTTTAAAAACATAATTTCTGAAATTTCAGACCTCTTCTCCTCATTATTTTCATATTCTCTGGGTATATTTTATGAATCTGCATGTTCAACATTTGTTTTGTAACATTCTCATCAAACATCACTTTGTTTAGCCTTAGCTCTTTCTCATCAAATTCCTGTTGCTAGTTATTTTCTTGCTTCCAGCAGAACTCTTCTGATTTCATTTCTATGCCCTCATTAGACATTTTTATTGAAAATGAACACATACAGCTGATTAGAACTTCTTCTGCCTTTTGGAATCTTCATTTGCTTTCTCCTTATCACTATTCGTTCTCATTTTGGAGTGCCCAGATATTTGCTTTAAGTTTGTTTTTTTTTTGCAAGCATCTACAAAGTATACATACCACCTTTTACTTCTTTTCCTCTGTCTTAAATACTTGATAGTTTAAATTTTCAGCTCAGATCTTTTATAAACCCACAACTGCAGAAGATTCAGCTTCTTTATTAAGCTGTCTGTAAACTGCCTGTGTTTAAAATATTGTCCTGGTAATTTTAATTTGCAACATTTCCTTCTGTATTTCCCAAACTTTCTCACACGGTTCATGCCTGAGAAATCCTGCTTGAAAAATAATGTAGGTGTTTCTAAAATAGTTCTCCTTTTATTAACCCTTAGTTTAATACCAACCAGAGCTTTGTACTTTGCAATGTTCATATTCCAAAATCAAAGGTGAACTATATTTGATTGAAGTTGGCAAAAAATAAAAGGACTCAGTCTGTCTACACCTTGTAATAGCCTCAGTATAAGTCACCTCTTGCCTCTGGAGCCAAAAATTTTTCAATCTGTTTCCTGGAAATAAAATTAGGCACCTTTTTTTTTCCCCCTCAGAGTAAAAGTGATTCATTACAAAGACCCTCACTCCAGAGAAAACTAGACACAAATTGTTCCCCTGCCATAAACGCATCTTGGGACTTTTTGGAGGAAAAAAAAACCAAACAGCTCTGAAAGCTTTGTGATCCAAATATTTAACCACAAGAAGAGTGTGGTCGAAATGACTGAAATGCATTCATGACCCACTGATCCAGAACTTTCTGTTACACATAGTGTCTATATAGACAGATACCTTAATTTGCTCAATGCTATGTCTCGGCCTATTCCAAAGAAGTATAGAAAGTTAGGAACTCACAAAAATACAGAATGATAACAGACTTATTCTTATTTCATGCAAGCCCCATACTGAGGGAAATTCCAGCATTTTCCAGATTATGTTTATCAAATCTGTTCATAATACCTGTAATAGAGGAAATTCCACAGTTCAGCTGCCTAGTAGAACATAGAGAAGACAGAGCCAGACTCTTCTTGGAGATGCAAAATAATAAACCAAGAAGCAACAGACACAAGACGCAACACCAGAAATTCCAGAAAGATACAAGGAAAAAGAATTCCACCATCTGGGTGGTGAAACACCTGAAGAGGTTCCCAGAGAGGCTGTGGTATCTCCGTCACTGGAAATAATCAGAATCAAATAATTAAAGGGTGAAATTTTTGATCCACGTTATGTATCCTCTTTACAGTCATTAAAGCTAGACTATATTTCTTTAACTTGCTTATGAGAATATCACATTGAGTAGTGACAATAGGCAACACCAAAATTTAGATTTCTTACTTTTACTGTGTTCTGTTCTTCTAGATATTATGCTAGCTACTTTCTCAGGGAAATAAATTAAATTGGTTTGACAGAATCTTTTTTAAAAAAACTTACAAAGGCTCTTTTTATAATTGTATAATTTTATTATCTCCTGATATTTTTAAATGCAGATTGATTAGTTATGTTCCTAAATCTTCCCAAGGATCTCATATTTTTGAGTCTTACCCCTTTTCTCTTTTTAAAGATACTGTATTGTATTCACAAGTTCCCGAGCATTCTTGAAAAGCATCATTAATGATTCAGAGATCCCAGATATTTCTTCTAATGACAGTGTACTCTATAAAGCTAGCTATGGACCTTGCAATTCCCTGGAAAGTAGTCATAAAATGCCATCAGGATGGCATCCTCTGTTCCAAACTATGATTTCTTGATGAGTTCAGTGCTGCTGTACTTGTCACAAGATTCATGCATAGTTAATTCCAATTCATTTTTCCAATTAACTGCCTTCCTGACATTTGCACAGAGTTACTGGAAACAGTCTTGTTTGTTTCCTTCATGAATTCCTTCTTAGATGCTTGTTTTAACCTCATTGCTTACCACATCATTCTGCATTAGATGAATGTACTATGTTTACATTATACGGCATTACAGCATTACAACCATGCTGTATTATTAATATGCACAAAACTTGCAATGTAATGCTGTACTGAACAGAAATGAAAGACAGGTCATCATGCATGTTTGAGGAAAAGGGTGGCTTTTATTGTTAATATTTTCAAGGTGCTGAACGTATTTTAGGTCACTGGAGTTCTGAATACATCGTTGTTTCTATTGGTAATATAGGCGTTTGGATACCAATTCAAATTTTTTTGTATACTCAACTCTTTCTTTGGCCATTCAGTTATTTCTTGGGAGTAATGTCTGTATTTAACACAAAATCAAAGTGGTTGAGCATGGCTTTGCACTAGAAAAAAAAAAACTAGTGGAAACTAAAAAAATTTTCAGCAGAAAACTTCAGTTTCTGTTTCTTTCTAATCAACAACTTCTAACTCCGAGTTGGAACGGAACTGGGGTCTTTAATGTATCCATTCCATAAGGAGGAAAAAAACCCAGAAACCTCTACACAGAATGTTAATTGCTGAGAATACTGTGTGCCTATTGATATTTTATTTAATAAACTAGCACGCTGGACAAATGTATTTTAAAGTTCAGGTTTAATTAAAAGATAAGACTAAGCAGTAGCTTGGCAAAACGATAAGTGAGAGTGTTGAATTCTTTGTTTATGACAGAAAAGCAGCTGCTTTTATTTTTTAACTAATCTCAACGTCAAATCAAGAGACTACTTTCGTATTTTTAGTGCATTTAATGAGTTACTCAGGTTTGCACTTACCAATTATCCTTCCTCATCAGATATTTTTATATAGTGAAACATTTGCTGGGACCTGCTTGGATTTTAAAAAAGCCATTTTCTCCGTATACATCATAGTACAAAAACCTTATCTTGCAGACTGAAACTATCTTTATCAGTCACAAAGAAGAGGTTAAAAGCAAAAGTGTGGGAAGCTGAGCAAGTGATTAGCTGCTTAGAGGGTAACACTTGGAAACATTATCTCTCAATAGCAAGGATTAGAATGCAGGAAAATTCTTTCAAATACATCAGTTCAGAGAGCAAAAACATTTATGGCATGCCATGACATTGTAAAACTGGGCACAACTCTACTGGTGGCAATAAAGCTCTGCCTATTTACATCAGAAGAACAGCTGGCTCTGGTTACTTCTTGTGTATTCCTTTGTAAAACAAGTGTCAAGGGCAAAGAGAACAGATTCTCTTTATTACTTGAACACAGTAGCACATAGAAACCCAATGAAAAATGAAAATCCTATGGTTATTGTCACTGAAAAGATAACTGAGAAGATATTCTTGTTGAAAAGAGCTGAAACAACTAAGTATGACCTTACACTTAACAGATAAATAAATGAAGAAACAGAAACATGAGGCTGCACTGGTGAACACGGGAATAAGCACACACATCAAAGCTGCTGTCTTGCCACATTGATCACTGTGGAAAAAAATCAAAGTAGTCATTCAGGTGTATGCTGGTTTTGTCTGGGACAGAGTTAATTTTCTTCATAGTAGCTGCTACGGGGCTATGTTTTGGATTTGTTCTGGAAACAGTGTTGATATTACAGGGATGTTTTAGCTACTGCTGAACAGTGCTTACGCAGAGTCAAGGCCTTTTCTGCTTCTCACATCATCCTAGCAGCGAGCAGGCTAGGGGTGCAAAAGAAGTTGGGAGGGGACACAGCTAGGGTTAAACCATGACAAGTTGTCAGGGAGAAGTTACAAAGCCTACCAACCTAGTTTCCATACAGCATAAGCTGATATAAGCACTTTTCCAGCTTTACTAATCACTAATCAATGTAATGGCTAGCCACAGCTGGTCAGAAAGCAAGCAAAATATTTCACTGAAAATGGGAAGAGCAGAAGCATATAGAGAAGTCGAGTTGTTGCAGGGCATGTGTCTTGATTCAATATGAAATACAAAATGCATTTTCTTTTGAAAAAAAGTATGAGATTTTACAGCAAAGCATGAGACCTCCCTACTAGGTGAAAGAGACACGGGCAACACCCCTGCTTCACATCAACAGCACTGACTTTAACTTAGACTATCTGCATCTCACGTAGTGACTCAAGACGCAAAGTAATTTTAAGCTGTCCTGTTCACATGTGTGATCAGAAGTCTCTCTTGGACCTGAGAGCATCTTATAACAAAAGCATCCTCAAAAATTATGTTGCTGTACTGTTCAAGCTGTAATTTAAACCTCAGTACTGTGTTTGCTAAAACTGCTCGGCCACACTATCAATGTGTAGATGCTCACATGGACCATTTCACTAGGGCTAAAAGTAACTATGTTATATTAAGAGCTTTAGTCTTCCACATCTTCCCTGGAAGTCTCTAGGACTAAAAGAATCCTTGTTGCTTTACTATTCATTTTAATGAACAAAATATCACAAATTATGTCCAGATCGGTAGTATCTAAAAAGGTCAAAGACCTCAGACACAATAAATCAGCTGACTTCTTGCAAAGTCAGTCAAGTGGCACTAACATACCCCCCTGAGTATCTGACTTAAAATGCCAAGTGTGACCAGCTACCTCTTTATAGACTTTTGTCCCTTCTCCCTGGTGTTCCACAAGAAGAAGTACCAACTGCCCTACATGAGGGAGAGGGACAGCTGTCAGACTACATTCTCCCCCCGCTTCTCAATTTATACCTCTCTGGCAGAAAAAAAAAACACATCCATGGGAAAACCACTAACTAGAAGTTGTTAATGGATAGTATCCCGGGTAGTAAGGCACTTCACAAAAAGAGAAAGAGTGCAATAATCAGAACACCTTTGCTGTAACATTTATCAAGTAAGCAACTTAGTAGCCCTTGGTCATATTATGTCACTCCTTGTTCAACAGATATCCCCATTGACTTCAAAATTGAGTTGTTTTAAAAAACTGACAGCAAGACAGATCCCCTGATAGACTTGTGCTAAGCTTTAATGCTGAAACTTTTTTTAAAAGTTGAAGGAAACATCCTATCACACTGCAGCATGTTAAAGAACTCACTCTAGAGGGAAAGGCGATAAATATAGAAGTTCTTAAATAGCAGCATAAAGCTATACTAAGAAAATATTTAAAACCTGACGGCTAGCTTTACCACTATTTTACCTCCTATATTTGAGTTTGCTCAGCAGTTTGGCTGTGGGAAATTTTTATGGAGGAACATATTGTAAGAGGAAACTTGTCCCCCCTCAAACCAAAACATTTTGTGGAACAAAAAAAACCCCATCTTTGTCCTTCTGAAAAGTTTTGCTGACTAGCAAGTTGTCCAGTTTCACTGTGGAAGATGAGACTTCTCAAAGCTTATATATTACAAAAAATATATATTTATTTTCATAGAGACTTTGGCAATATGAAAGGAAACTCTGCAACTACACTGCACTGACTTGATGACAGTCACAAATAGAGCACTCAAACGTTTCGTAAGAGTCACTCTCAAGGAGAAGAAAAGTTTAAGTGAAGTAATCTCAACAACAAGCACAGCACTTTTGCTTTTACGAAGGCATTATTTTTTCACAATAACTACAAATATCCTCTTATCTTGGTGGACAAAGAGGTACAATTAGTTAATTATCTACTGCTAATCTTTCTTGTTGCTGTTACTTGGCTTATTTTCAGTAGGACCTATAACTGCTTCCTCCTCTACCCCAGAGAGGTTGAATACAGAACCACAATCTGCCAGTGACATCCCTCACAAGATGAAACGTAGGCCTAGATGTGGCCTGTGTCCACACGGTATGAAACTGTCCATTTCCTTTCATGTAGATATTTTCCTAACATCTTCCTTCAATGCAAAAAGAAAGGCTCTGCCCCATTTCTGAAGAGCCCTCTAAGACAACCCTTTGCCCTTTTTCTGCCCCAGAGGGTATTTGAGGTCATTGCATTTATTACACCAGATTCAAAATGGAGCAATACAAACCTAAAATGCCCCAGGCTGCCACCAGAAGTGCTGGGCAGATGTCTCAGGGCTCCCCCAGCCATTTCAGAGCAATCGGTAGCAGACCCCAGTAGCGTCCTCTGTGTCAAGGGGCCTCGGCCCTGATCATGAGGTCTGAGGGGCTGATACTCCCCGCCACCCACAGGCGCTTCTGCAGCACCTGGCACCTCTGCGGTGCCCAGGCTCATGTCAGCTGGGAACAGAACATCTCATCTCCTTTGATTTCAAGCACTTACAAATGGCATTGTGAAATGATGGGGAAAAAAAATATTTTGCGCATCCCATTTCTTTTGTTTTCTGAGACCATGCAAATCACACCCAGGTTGTTTTTGCTGGGAGAGTAGAGGGGTTTGGGATAAAAAAATTTGGCTATCTTTCCTGACGTGCCTGTTACAATATCTCTACCACATGTGCTCCAATCCCTCCTCATCCCCTACGTTTCCAAGGTCACAAGAAGGAAGCAGAACTCATCACAAAAACATCCACACTGCCTTTGCAGTCATCACCACCTCCTATTCCCTGCTGATCCACCTAAGAGCCACCACTGCTGCAGCTCCTGTGATCTCCTTCACCAGCTGGGCTCTGCCTGGCCTGCTCTGCCCTCTCCCCTCGGGCACGGGCACTGCTCTTCTTCAGCCCAAACCTGCATCCTGCCAGCCCTTCTGTCAGTATACCTGCTCCAGTGTCCAGCCTTCAGACACAAAGCAGCACTGCGCTGCTCCATGGATGTAGACAAATTATAAATTACGGAAATGAACATTAACAAAAACAAATTAACAACAGCAAATCCCCCTACATAAAGTAAATACTTCATTCCTTAGTCGTCTCATCCTGCCATCGAGATTACATTTATTTGACTCTTATATATTCATTATTTTTGTACCTAGCTGGAGCAGTCTAGAGCTGTTCAACTTGGTCTTTCTAAGCAGCTGGAGTCCCTTCGCTGCCTTTAATTGCGCAGAACAGACACATCCAGTGAACAGGAGCTATGTGAAGCCCCAGTAAAGATCACGCTGGCAAGAGGAAGCCTGCCACGATCCTAGACAGGATGAGTGCAGACGCCACATTGATGGTGTCAGCAGGACCACTGAAGTGAGAAGCACAACATTTTTCTTTGACGACAAGCACCATTAAAATTTTTCCTCGCGGGTCTCCCCATGCTCTGACACATAAGGGGCCATGACAGCTCGATCAATCAGCACCAGCAGATCCCGGGGAAACCAGCCATCCACGAGGACTGTGATACCCACCTCAGGGGCTGTGTTGGCCAGTTAATATTCCACTCCTTAAGGGATAAGGCCCAATATATGATGTTTTTTTCAGATTCCTCCTCCCAGATGCCACAATTGCCAAGCAAAATCTCTGATGCCATTTTTACCCTCTCTGCTGTTTCCAAGGCAAATTATTAATCTTCTGTCAAGCTTAATTCCTGCTCCTAAGTTTAATTCTGTTTCAGCAGCTGGTCCCTCCATCAGCCCTGTTGCACTCGACTTGTGCTGCTCTTTCAGCTATGCCGTGCCCGTGGACCAACAGAGAAAGTTCAGAGCTGCATCCACTTGGTTTTGACTTCAAACAGTGTTCATTGTGATTAAACGCTGCAAGGCAAAAGACACGGAGCAGCTCGTCTGACACAGTGAGACGTGACAACACGTGCCCCGGGTCTGATGGGACCAGCAAGCAGGAAGCTCAAAGCTTTCCTGGTTCTGGGTAATGTTTTTAAACACATGCAAGGGAATGGGAGAGAGAATAGTTAGCTCTTGCCTTCAAAAATAAGATTCAGCTGACCTTTACTCAAGAAACTGGAGAGCCACTAATCTTTTTTGACCTAAAGTAATGACTCTCCTGTGTAGAATGATCCTGTAATATCACCAAAATACAGTATAAATTAATTTATCAAGGTAAAGGAATTTGTTGTAATGATTGATACAACAGCTCCTGTGCGAGGCTCAGAGAATACTTACATAAATATACATCATACTGAGATTAAGTTAAAAATTATTAATATGCCTTCATTTGTCTGGGAGAGCACAAATACAGAGATTGCAATTTTTTGCTTTTGTCAACAATTCACAGTTGTAATTTTTAGGTCTATTGTCTGTGTGTAAATAATGAATATATTCTCACAGTTGGTGCCACAGAAGAAAACTCGTTATCTTTATAGGTAAATCCAATAAAATTTTTTTTAATGTCTAAAGCATTGCTTACAGAAACAAGAAAATCTACTAAAAGGACATAATTTTTACATGCTACAATACTAATCTAAGAAACACATTGCCACAAGACATTATTATGTCAGCAAGTCTAGGAGAGCTATACAAAGCATTCAACATGCATAATAAAATTTCTATCTTCAGCTTTACCTAGAAAAAATATAGAAATTTTTGTCCTAGAGACAAGCAATAGAAAAACTAAGTAAACTATTGTTATGGTTCAGATCAGAAATACTAGTGACAAGCTGAAGATTGGAGGTTAAATTTGTTTTCTTCAAGGATTAGTGAAATTTTTCATCCAAATAACTTATTCATAAAGTATATCTTACCTAATTTGACCTGATCAGCTCATGTGAATTGATATTCACAAATTCAAGTGCAACTGGGTGAAATTTCTAGTTGTAAAAAAAAATGCATTTTTAAAGCACTTCATTCTCATATTTTCAAAATGCTCCTTTGTTTGAAAGTTATAAAAAACACCATCTTTTCTTTGATTTTGATCTGGTTTTGGAGATAAACATTTAAAAATCCTATTTTTTTTAAATTTGTTAGGCAATCAAAAATCAGTTAATTAAGTGCAGTTAGCTTTTATGCTATTTCACTTTGAAGTATTGATACTGATCAGGGTAGTATTACACTAGACACTTAATGCATTTCCCATGTTCCTCCAGGAATAAGGACACTTAAGTAAGTCTTATTTACTAAATATGTACGTCATCCAATCATAATGATTTCAGGCAAGACATATAAATGAGTGCGATCATCTCCTCGCATTTATGTTTTGTTACATTATAACTTTAAAGAGGATGAGACAGATAACAGTTTGTCACCAGATTTGTGCACAAGTATAATTATATGTACACATATGAAAACAAAACAAAAAAAATTGTTCTGCTTTTTTTTTGTCAGAGGTCAGAACAAGTCTGATATACCCAGTGCATGTTACAGAGGAGTACTACTCCAAATAAGAGGAGAGCAGAGATGCTGAGTACTAGGAAGTGCTGACATAGCATCAGCATTTCTGTTACCTACGGCTCCCAGAAAGCCCTGTAATTCACCCATCTCCCTCTACTCCATTCTCTGAGCACACTGAAAGCTTGTGTTTTGGGGGGAGTATCTGTGTTTCTTCAGTGATCGTGCGCTTGCAAAGTGATAGGCAAAGGTATCTCCAATGGCTATGTTGCCTATTACACATGATTTGTTGACTGAGGCATAATATGATGAACAGGTAACAGCATCCTTAACAGACGGGTACTTCAAAGTATTGGTGTACCAGCCTTCCCTTGATAGCAAAGGGAATTTGATTACTTTGTGCTTCTGAGGTTCCACGCTTTCATAGTGCTTGAGTATTTGATTTTCACACAAAATAAGCACCAGTTCACCACTTAGAAGAACCTAGGGGTTTTATTCCTGTCTTCTTAGGCATACACCTTAACACATGAATTTCATCACAGTGAGCATAGAAATATCTTGTCTTGCTTGGATTTTCAGTAACCTTTGAGAAGGAACAGAGAATTTCTTTTCTACTGCCATTTCTAACACATATTCAAACACGTACACATGTGTGTGCACACACACACCCCTTCCTCTCAAATGCAAATATTTTTTTATAGTCATCCAAAGATTACCATCGTGATTCATACACTCTCTGTAAACAGAGACCTAGAGGAAAAAGTGCTCGGGTAATAACTAGAAATAAGTGGGAAAATTATTGTTTTCTTTCTCATTCTTCCACAAATTTCCAGGTGTTGGTGGGTTGCAGTGGTTGGTTGCAGCAACCTTCCACAGCCTGGCAGATGGAGGAGAATCACAGTCCTCAATGTCAAAAAGCAGTTCCTGCACACTTGTGCAGCTTTTAAAAGATCAGCCCTGAGAGGAAACTCAACATTAAAATTAAAAAAAAAAAATTAAGTAACAAGAGGTACATATAGGACACAAATTCATTTCTGCAACTAATGTTCCCCACAAGTGACCACTTAATGAGGACAAGGGGATGCAGCTCTGCACTAAAGCAACGGGACAGGCTTACAGCTTTGTACAGAGCCGTGGCACAGGCAGAGGCACACGTTTCCCTCTTCTCCAGACCACAGTAAATCCTGGGCGCCTTCAGCCAAGTAATCCCACTTCTCTGCTGTCCTTTTCTCTGGACCATTGCCCATGATTTCTTTGGCCTGGCAAATCTCTAGGACGAGGGTTGTCTATTATGACATGTTTGGATGGTAGCAATTCCAGTGGGGCTGAATGAGATCTCTACACACTAACAAGTACAGATGAATAACAACAGAACAAGAACACTCTCTTTTCTTAAAGCATCTTAAATCCCTTTTTCTATTCCTAGGCACTTCAGAGTGCTTAATGAGCATATGAGAAAAAGCCACAAAAGGACATCGTTTTGAAAGCAAATGCTTGCCTGCAGTTTTGTATGGGTAAGTGAACCATTTTTTCATGCTCAAGTTCAGTAAGTAGACTTGCATACTTCATGTTTGAGAGCAAATCTTTCTGAACATGCACAAAGCCTGTCAGCCTGAAAAATTGCAGCAAACTGGCTGGCAGAAAACAAAAAGCCCAAGGACAATTGTTGAAGGAAACTAGTAGAGGACAAATGCAAAAGGCTTTCACAGAGGTGTTGGGATCAAGGACTGGGGAACATAGATAACTTCAGACAGGTGATTAAGAATCCACATGGCAAAAAGACAACTGAACAGTATTCTCATAAAACATCGCAAAGTTTAGAAACCTGTGCCAGCTGGATTTCTTTACTTTTAGGCCATGATATCCTTTTGGCTTCTCCAGCACTGCAGTTCTCTAGCGGATCCACTGGGAGTAAAAGCAGAGCTGAGTGTTTTGCCTCTTGTGCTGATTTGCTGCTGCAATGCCCATGAGAAGCCAACATTGAAACTGTCACATAGGAGGGAGAAAACTGCAGTCAAAATGCCCAGTGCCTGTATCATCTGGTGATTTAAGCCTAACATCCCAAGGAAGCAGAAAGACAGTTCACTGAAGAAAGGAGATGGATAGATGGTTGTGTGACATGGAACACACTTCACTAGATCTAATGCTCATCTGGAGGCTCTCTTTCACTGTGTCAATCAAGCCTGGTGACAGCCCTTGCTTCCTTTTTATTAAGATACAAAAACTGCAAAGAAAAAACAAATTTTCCAGCTCATATGAAGGCAAACAGAAAGCTGTGTTAACAGAGGAAAGTAAATGTTTCTTGAGTGCCTACCTGCCCAGCTTTAATTTCCAACATTGATTCCCAACAAACTGTAGGTTTGCATCAATTCTGTCCTCAGGAACATGATGCTGAATTGCAAGAAGATAATTTAACATATCGCTTCCTTTTAGCCAAAACTAAACATCCTACAGGATCCTCCATTCTACACTCTCCTAATTGGAGAGTCCACAGCGTGCCTTTATACATACAGCATGTGCAATTCCTCCTGAAGCCAGCTGGACAAAAGTGCCTATGAGTGATCTTCATTCTTCAAGCAAAACTTCATTTGTGTCATTCTGACTTTACACTCCACTGCAACATCTCAAAAGTCAGGAGCCCAGAAAGTAGCTTGGACTTTTTTTATTACCCTGCATAACGCTATCTACACTCTCACACACGCTGACTCTCGGTGGGAGTTACAGAACTAGTTGCTCTTTGCTCCTTTGAATATTTCCCCAGAGCTGACAGTTGAAATTTTCATTTTGAACATCTGGAACAGTAACATGAAAAACAGCAGCAGCACCACCAAATTCTGTGTATTGGCAATAAATGCTATTTCCTTTGTTTCCCTCAGCAGCATTTTCTCCTGTGCAGCACTAAATGCTTCAACTGAGAGTATTACGGTCATGTGAGTATGTCGACATGCCTTCTGTCAGAGTTCCCAAAAGTACCATGTACCCCAGGTTATACTTGAAGCAGAAAGTATCTCAGTCGAAGGTTTGCATCCACCTACCTAATCAAACTAGAAACATCAGATCATTGAGAAGAAAGCTTTTGTCAATGTTCTACCTCTTCTAATTAGCTATCATTATTATAACTACCAATCATACTTCAGAGGGAAGATATTAAAACTTAGATTGATTTCCCAGGGACCTTATAATCTAAATTAGTGAAAGCACATCAGCAGATGGCAGGCACACAAAGATGCGGAAAATAGGAAAAGTCTGTGAATAGAGATGCTTCTGTCACATGCACATTATGTGAGGTTTTTTTTGTTTTTTTTTTTTGTCTCTGCAACATTAAGTATAAAATGACCAGAACTGTAATGCCATCATTTTTAATCACACTCAATATATAAAGTAAATTGTATCTTCATCCAGCACAAAACTAACATAATGCTGCTGCACTGAAGAGAGCTGCGCTGACATTCACCTTTTGTGACTCTTGTGTTTCCAAATTGCATTTCCAACCTGACGGCACTCCCAGTGAAATTAAGAGGGATTTTTCAGTTGGGGTTTTTTCAAATGGAAGAAGATGGGTAGAAAGAAGAAAATCTTTTTTGTTTTCATTTGTTTTACTTTGCAATCTTCTTAGGACTACCTAATTATTGCAGATATTGAGACTCTATTTAATTGTTTTTCTTTTTTAGTTCAATTCCAATTTCAGCATGTTGAGTGTTGGTTGGTGAGCAAGAGCCGGAAAAAAGTCTAGTTTAATTTATTAGTAGAAACCAGAAAAAAAACTAAGTATGGATCTCAGAAATACCATCAGAATCCATTTCTAGAAGCAAAAACTAGAATCTATTTCCTTGGTTTTTAGAGGAGAAAGGACGTGAGGGAGGCAGGCTCGCACAGACAGAAATGTGCAACAGCAACTCTTGATGCAGCTTCGTCGGGGATCCTTTTATGCTGAAGTCACAGGCCTCTTTTAAACATAGAGCACTCATGTGGTGAAGCTCTCTCTATTAAAAATACATACTTTGTGGGGAAAAATACTAATAAGGGGTTTTTTTTTTCTTTTCCAGACAGTGTGGTCAATAATGTGAGAAGACTGGTATCTCCCCAGGCATCCATGACCCCAAAAACTGGTTTTTTCCCTGCACATGAGAGTGCTCTTCAAAGAGACTCTGAAAGCATTGCCTCGCTTGGAAATTTAATAAAATAATAAAATCTGGAAACTTTGCTGAATCTTCCTTTCTTTACCACTTTCATGTTGTTTCACTGCACACATTTTCTTCATTGCTGGTGCTTTAACACTTCATTTATGTATTAGTTATTAAACAGCTGCTTTTGACTTTGACTTATCTATTACCTTATCTTCAGATACAGTTATGTCTACTTAACTTAACCATGTAAATAATCTATTTTTAAAATTTTTTTTCTTTCCTTCAGTGTGCGCTTTCCTTTCTGTGGCTACACTGTCTTCACAGGTGCCTGCATTCACCCAGTACAAAATAAAGCACTTGCTACTCTCTCCAATTTGTGTATTTGAAATCTTTCCTAAGGCGATCACCTCCTTTGTCAGTGCTTTAAACAGCGTTTTCAGATCATCCCAAATAGAAAATACGATCTGCACCCATCATCCCTCACTGTCCCTGTGACCCAAAGACAGAGATCTCAAGAAGTCAGAAGCAGCACTACCTCCTAGCGTCGTGTCCCATCCAGCTTATTCTCGCCAGTTGGCCTTGCAGGCATGTGGACTGGTGACCATCTCACACAACCTCCCACAGCAGACACTGTGTAAACACTGGGCCTCCTGCTTTACAGAAGACACAGGAGGCAACTGTCTCCTGCTGAGATTTTTGGGGAGGAAAAGAAGCCTTGTGGATGACAGCACTCGCTGTTTACAATGTGTTTGGCGTTCAAAGGAGTTTGCTTCAAATATGGCAATTAGCATGTCTTCCTGCACCTGTGTTGTCAAGCCAGTCACTGGAAAGGTTTATGAAACGATGGTGAATTTTAAAGCAAACAAACCCACCCAAGGAGGTGCTTAAAGATGAACCTGGGATTGCCCCGTCACCCCTCATGGGAGGAGTCCTGTGACCTAAAGGTAACACCCACAGCAGGAGGTTTACAGCAAAGCCCAGCACCACTCCCAGTTTCAGTTTTGCTTTATATCACACAAAGGGGTAGCCCTTGACCCTCCAACTCAGACGAGCAGAGCCAAGTCAGTCACACACACTGCATAAGCCAGGATTTGACCCGTTCATGCACACACAACTGCATCCCACCCTGGCAGGGACACGTGCTGGTGATAGCTGTGGGTTCATAGGGGATGTAACCTGCTTTCAGGAGTGTGCTGGGGGACACCCTTGATCCGGCCCCTGAGCCTAAAATAAGGGAAAAAATATCCGAGGAAACAAAACAGTAACTGAACAGATGTAAGCGAAACTCATTGAAGGAACTGCAACTAAAGTGTAGCAGGAGCAAAGGTCTGAGCAGCAGCCAGGGATATGCCTTCTCAGATGAAGAATGGATCCAGGCATGAACATTCCTTTTCACTTTCCAGGAGGGACAGACAAGAGCCAGCTCGGAGGCTGGCTGCCAAAGAGGCAGTAGAAAAATGCTTGGGCACAGTATCTCACTAACGCAGCCTACAACTTCCAGAGCAGAGCTGGCTTGCTTTTGGCTGGCTCGCAGTGCGGACACAGAAGCTTACAGCTGTCTGTGCCCATCTGTGTAGACATGCCTTAAGAGCCCTACTGAATCTTTGCCCATCAATACCAGCTGAGAAGCCTGTCCTAAATTTAGGGCATTAAAAAATTTGGCAGAATAAGTAAAACTATGAGGCACCAACACAAATTCTGTATCAAAATTGTGGAAGCACCTGCAGTTTTTGACATGTTAAATTATAGGCTAACTTGTCAAATTAGTTTTAAAATCACAGGGGAACAAATTCTGACAAGAAAAATAAACAAACGGAAAAACAGATTGCCAGAACCAAAGAAACCTTGAGCACCAAGCATTCAACAACCATGGGAAAGCAGTGTTACTATGACTACTGACAGGCAAGTAAGAATACCTCCCTCTCAAAAACATAGCAAACAGCATCTGGGTTTCCACCTAGACTTTTCAGAAGTAGGAGGACAACACCTGAACATCTTCAGGTTCCTGTGCTTCCATTGCTCTAAGACATGAACTGCAACAGGATGAGATGTAATCTGTGTCAAAAACATTCTCCAATATGAAATGATTGTTGAAACCAAGTGTCTACCCATTCCTTGATTTTTTTCCTTTTTTTAAAAATCTTTTTTTTTTTGCCTGTCTCCCACTGTGTAAGTAATCAGAATATCTTTAACAGAGATGATTTTATGCCTCCCCCCTCAGTCCTGCTACTTGATCTAAACTTGCAGGGAAGGTCTGGAAGGAGCAATGAGAACTGTGTGTTGCGCAGTGCAGGAGCTCATATAATGCAATGCTCAGCAGTCAGAGGAGAAGTCAGGCTACCTGCCACTCACTGGATGCTGAACAGCACAGCTCTAGGCACTCACACACATGACTGGCCAAGATCCAGATCTTAGTATAGACTTGGTAAATTTTGTGGCAGCTAAGTGACAGCTTAAGACTTCAGATTGCCTGATAACAGCACAGTCAACCATATAGAGGGCTTGACACGTAAATATTATTCATGTGCAAGTTCCAATTAAGTTAGCAGCACTAATTTTCAGGAGTAAACATGCTGTGGTGACTTCAGTCCCAAACCTAAACCATGGTGTTTCTGGATCCTGCATTTGTTCTTGTGAGTCTCAGGATTCCTCCTTCACTATCCCTGCCTAGAAACAGAGGGCTGCCTCTTTACCTCAAAAGATACTCACGAAAATCCACAGTAAATGGAATTATCCATACCTACAGATGTATCCACACTCTCTATATTTTGGCCCTATGTTGCAAGTATAGTAGGATTAAATCAGCTAAATCAGTATTTCAATAGCTTGAACAAGCAGTCAATAGGGAAAAAAAAAAAACAGAAGAAAACAAATCTCTCTCCACCCCTAAGAGTGCTGCATGAATCAGCAGCTACCATGTTAGCTAAAATTCCTCCCATGCTCCTTTAACCTTGTCTCAACTTCCACCACGCTTTTAATGTTGAACGACCAGTTTTGCATCTCCCTCGTTCCTTGAGGAAAATATAAGACTAAATCAGTTTTATTGTTGTTACATTGAGACAATTTATATATTTATCTCTACTCTCTTTTTATTTCCAAAGTGAATTGTAAACAGTTTAAAACTAAGCTTGCTCAGTGATCAAGAGAAGTAAGAATTGTACAGCCCAAGCACCCTGAAGTATGCCCAACCCTAAGGCAAGGGAGGGAGCACATTTTGTGGGGTGATGTTTCTCTGCTCTGAGGTGGATGGTCTGGTGCCACGCGATGTGGTGAGGTGCAGTGAATGGCTCCCTGTTGGTGGGATTATTCCCACACCGCAGTAGCACAGCAGACCACAAACACTTCTAGAAACACCCAGCAGTCAGTTTCTTTCCAGTGATTACAGAGAGATCCCGCAGTAAGTGGGAATGTAATCTAATCACTTTAAGTAAGTGAATACTCAAATAAAGTTAGTTAGGCAATATGAATATAGGCCCAGAGCTGCTTTGAGAAGTACATGTTTCTGGGCAAAAATTAGTCTCGGGCACACTTCCATGTTGTTACTCACAAAGCATGAACTACCTGTATATGTAGTACCTGGAGATGGACTTGTGTGCCAAAGAGCTTATAGGGTTTTCCCAGAAAAATCATTTCTCCCTAAGAGTTATAAGGGGTAAAAATTAGAAGCATGTGGAACTAAAACAAAGGTAAGCAGACTCAATCTTCTCTTCTGGACCTCAGCTAAAATCTGGGTTCTCAAACGGCAGGATCTGACTATCTGTGTGCTTGCACCACTGCCATTGAAATTCATCTGAATAGAGTATGTAGGAAAGCAGTAACTCAGGATAATTGTGCCTAAATGGAAATATATGTGAAAAGGCATAGGTCCTTTTGCCCTGCTTGAGGATCTGCCAGTAGAGCTTTCAGAGAATACAATGGTAATTCAGGCAAATTGACTGTTAGAAATATAAGCGGATGATGCAGCAACTGAAAATCCTGAAGTGAAATAAAGATTGCAATCTTGTTTATGCACGTCTACTTGCATTTATTAAGTTCATTTTTCTATCCAAAATCGAAGTTAATATTTTCAACCTTTTGCTTTGCTAGGTCTGTGTTTTGCCTATTAGCATGAGTAATTTTGACAATAGCCTTCAGTTCAGTGTCAGCCAGAGAATTATTTTCTCTATATACATCCTTAATGATTTGAAACCTTCCTGCATAAAAAAAATCCCATTAAACTCAGAGAAATTCTGTGACTGGAAGAATTTCATATGTAGGACTGAAACTGGATCAAGAGCAGCATTGAGAAGAAGGACTTGGGAGTACTGGTGGATGAGAAGCTCAACATGAGCTGGCAATACGCCCTTGCGGCCCAGAAGGCCAACAACATCCTGGGCTGCATCAAGAGGAGCATGGCCAGCAGGTCTATGGAGGTGATTCTCCCCCTCTACTCTGCCCTGGTGAGACCCCACCTGGAGTACTGTGTCCAGTTCTGGAGCCCCCAACATAAGAAGGACATGGACCAGCTGGAGAAGGTCCAGAGGAGGGCCACAAAGATGATAAGAGGGTTGGAACACCTCTCCTATGAGGACAGGCTGAGAGAGTTGGGGCTGTTCAGCCTGGAGAAGAGGAGGCTCCGGGGAGACCTGATAGCGGCCTTCCAGTACCTCAAGGGGGCCTACAAGAAAGACGGGGAGAGACTGTTCAGTAGGGCCTGTTGTGATAGGACTAGGGGTAATGGTTTTAAAAGAGAGGGAGGTAGATTTAGATTGGATATGAGGAAAAAATTTTTCACGATGGGAGTTGTAGAACACTGGAACAGGTTGCTCAGAGAGGTGGTGGATGCCCCATCCCTGGAAACATTCAAGGCCAGGCTGGATGAGGCTCTGAGCAACCTGATCTAGTCAGGGATGTCCCTGCTCCTTGCAGGGGGGTTGGACTAGATGACCTTTGAAGGTCCCTTCCAACTCTAACCATTCTATGATTCTATGAAACTTTTCATCATACCACTATGAAAGAATTTGAAGTCTTTCAAAATGTACTAAACAGAAGTGAGGGTGCAAAAAAAAATCACATTCTTTAGAATTAAAAAGTAAATAGATTTTGAAGGTTATGTCAACACACTTTGCATAGAGTCCACTCTACCATTACAAATTAGGTAGTGGACTGTGTGCAAATATCAGTAAAAATGTTAATAAATGTGTACTAACAGCATAGCTGATGACTATAGTGTACCTTTACAATTATTCTTGTTAAATAATTTTTTTTTAATCTGAAAAACTGCAGACTTATTAAAACTTGAAATGTTTGTGAAAATGGGAAGGTGGGAGAAGAGGAAGAAGTGGTGACAGGAAGACACCAAAATCAGAAATTGTCAAATCATTTGTCTATCATTTATCAAATCAACAGTCTAGCATTTCAGTTTGTTTGAAATTATTTGATTTAGAAATGCTATTAAACGCATGATGAAATAATGAACAGCCTCTACACGAAACTGAAGCATTTTCAAATAGTTTTAAAAATCAAAGCTATCCTGTTGAAATATTCATTTATTCATGATCCATCATGGTAGTTGCTTAGTAAAGTGCATCATGTAATAGGAGGTCCAGTAGGAAATTTGTTCTGTGTTTCAAAGGTATACAAAACAAATGAGTTTTGACTCCTGTAGGTATGCAGTGCTGTGTATTCAAACCATAACATTTTTCTCCCTGGTTAAAAACTATACAGTTGTCTGTTTTGGAATTTTGAGAATTCATGTCATCTGGAGATTTTTAAAACCAAATTCCTGAAATTATTATTTTTTCATTAAAAAAATGAATTGCTCAAGCTGCTGTTTTTCCACCCCAAACAGGTCAAATTAAAGCCTACTGATCAAGGAAAGTACAGATTTTACTGCTAAGGTGATTTCTTTATGTACATGTGCTAATATACATGCTAAAAACACTTTCATGTAAGATACATGGTGATACCATCATACGTTTTTACTCTCTTGAATAACTGATATATGATGTCCTGTGAAATGCAACAAATAAAATTAATCTAAAGCACTAGTTTAGAAAAATAAATAATTCTTTGGTTAAAATTTCTGGCTCATTATCACCTGCATAAATACTAATCTATTCTCATCACTCACATCAAAATTCACCAATTGCTAGTACTACAGATTACCTACTATCTCTTTTTTTTCCATTTGGGAACCAGTCGACTCCTACTCAGAAACAAGTTTCTTTCTGACATAAAAAAAAAATGACTAAAATATTGCTTGTCCAATCACACTTTAAAATAGTATTTCATTAATATCTCAATTTTTACTCCTTTAGATTTTTTACATAATGTCTAACACACACAAATTTAAATACCTAGATACATGTCTACAAAGCTTTTTAGACATATGACACTAATAATAAATTCTGAATACTTCTATCTAAAGGACACTTTGCCCCACAGGTAGCAAAAGTGTACACTACTATCATATTCACAGCATGTATAAAGGTAACAGCTGTATCTCAGTACTTTGACAGCACATTTTTTCAAGTAAGAAGTCTAGACTTTCCATACAAAAATCTCCCACTAAACAAATAAAACATTTCCCTAGGGAACTGAGGTGGTTGGGGTTTTTTTCACTGATATGAAATCTCTGTGACTCTCTTTACATTCAAAGCTTATAAATTAAGGATTCTTCAGTTCATGAAAAACTCAGTACTGCTTTAAAAAACACTTCATCTGACACTGTAACAGTAATGGGAACTAAAAGAACAGTAGCAAATTCTTCATGATATTTATATAAGCTAGTTCATCACAAATGAAAATATTATTACATCATTTGACTTTATAACTTCTTTTTTGCTTGACTTGATTAAAGGAAGCACTGCAAGTACATCTATGATTCTAAAGAAGAATAAATCGGAAGGAAAATACTTTAAATATAGCCTTTGTGAACAGCTTAACTCTTGTTGATGTAGTGGGCTTGCCGCACCATAAATGCTAAACTGAATGTGACCTCTAGTGTTTTGCTGCCAGAGTAGTGTCTCAGCTCAGGGACAAAAGAGAGCAACTAACCTTAGACAGTTTCCATTCAAGCGGAAGCAGATTACGATGACAGATTTTTCCTGAAGCCATCAGAAACCAGCCCAGCCGCGATTTTCTGCAAGGGCTGAGGGTTGAAGGATGCTGGCTTCCTTCTCCTAGTCTATGTGCTCCAAATTTTCCACTTATCCATGGTAGAGAGCAGCCCAGCACCTCTGAACCTCAGCCTGCCAAGTACTTATGTACAAGCAGTTGCCAAGAGAATCCCCTTCCTTCAGAGGTCTCTGCCTACAGCAAAGAAAGGAATATTTCCTTGAGATGGTGCTAAAGATGGCTTTTGCCAATAGCAGTAGCTAAAAAGTCTGTTCTACATAAGAAGCCTCTATATCACAAGATGATTCGTGGCATCTGATCTCAAGAGACTCAAGTATGAAGCAGTGGGTGAGGAAGGTCAGAGCGAGAGTTGGGTGAGGGAAGGAAATGCCAGAACTTTTTCCTGTGCTGTTTTTGGCTCTAACCACCACAGTACCTCAGCCACCTACGCAAGCACTAACATTTCCCACCCCAATACCGTATTCATTCCCCCTACCACTACCAAAATCAATCCATTACTTGACAGCTCAGTGGTCTGAGGGAGAATTAACTCACCCTGTTTCACCCCCGAAAAATAATGTTTTAATTTTTTCTCACAGCTGTGGTAAAACTCACAGAAGGAAAAACACAGTCTTATGCATAACACATTGGAGGCTTACAATCATGAGACTTCATCCTTACATAAATATCGGGGTTAATCTATCTAGTTATATGAAGATTAATCTCCCTAGCTGACGCCAGATCTGTGGCGTTCTTAGTACTACTTATGTTCCAGCTGTGTTATTTAAAGCTCTCATCTACAGGTTTAATATTTGTATTAGACTTTCTGAAAATCTTTAGGTTCTTTCTTCACGACTCAGTGCTCTCTGCTTACTCGTGCCTGAACTATCTTTCTTCTCTGAGTTACCACCTCTCTTATCAGCTTCCAGCCTCCTTCCTCTTTTATTAGAATTTAGCACCATGTTGATGCTTACAGGTTTTTCAGTAAATTTACCAATGGCTTTTTACAGTCATAGGTGAATAACTGCTTTATCAACTGGAAATAAACCAGTTTAATATGCAATTAAATGTTGCAGTAAACAATATTATTTAAATATTTCAGTGGTTTCCTGATGCTTAATGAGATACACCATCAAACATAGTAGGAGCACAGGGTTGGTAACATTGTTAATACAGATTTTGCTTTAGATTATTGGTCAAAAGTTTATAGATTTATTTAGGGAGGCTTCTGAGTCATTATCCTCTTCTGTGCACCCAGACAGTCAGTTCTGGAAAGAGACTCCCAGGCCGAATTCGAGAGACAACAGAAGTATGTTTGTCAGCAGAATTAGCAGTAAGGCTTGGGCTAGACATCAAAAAAAAAAAAAATACACACCTGAGCCACAACAACTATGTCCACAGGAGAGGATGAGGATGAATGTTTCTACAGCTAGCTCTGTATGCCTGCTCTTCCCAGGTAGTTACACCTCATTCTCAAGAGTTTCCAGGCTGAGAAAAGGTTGGGAAAGATTCAAGAGGCTTTCTTCTGTGAATATGTGATTGCACCAATCCTAGAAGGCAGACAGTTAGACATTCTGCACCCATCTTCAGCAAGACATGATCAAAACATTTGTCTCAGAATTTATAGGTTCCTTTTATTTTTGATGGATATCTATTCTCTTTGAATAGACGTTTCTGTGTGAAGACTTCAGACTACTTTCCATGCATTCATTTAATGATTACCACTCAAAAAAAACCCCAACATTTTTAAAAATTATGTTCCTTACAGGCTCTAAGTTTGTTCTGTACTACAGGAAAAAATGCCTTTGGTTATAGCTTGAGAATTTACTAATATATGTTTTGACATGTATTGATGAGTTTAAAATCCAGATTTCTGCATTCCATGTCCTGCTGTGTCATCCACTGTCAGGATGAGCTTTCTGATTTCGCTATTGCTCCTTAAACCAAGAGGCAAAACCAGTCCTAACAAGAATGATTTTTGCAAGCAACCCAAACACATGGACAGGTTAGCTGTTCAACTAAAACATACACATGCACACGCATACACAAGGGGGATAGAGAAAAAAAAAGAGAGGGAAGGAAAGGGAAGGGAGGGAAGAATATTGCTTTTTAGGAGCTATCTAGAAACGTTCCTCTGAAGCACTGAAAAGCACTAAAGGAGTAAAGATTCCCATGCAAAAATCATTTATCACTGAAATAATACCTTGACCCGTCCTACTGAGTATGCTGCAATTAACTAAGCCCATTAGTAAAAAAGGAGATGCAATGACGTTATTTGCAGCATTTGAGGGATACTAAGAGACTAAGTCCCTTGCAAAAGTTAATAATAGCATAGACAGTAATGGATTAATTTCTTTTTTTATTAGGAAGAAATTATAGCCTATGCTTTCTTAAACACATCTTATGAAACTAAGTTAAACATTTAAAAAATCATAATCTGTCTCAGCTCATCACTTTCCCCTCACTTTCACACTTTCCCTCATGCCTCTCAAGCATGTTTACTCTGGTCCCAGTGCTCACAGGAAAGAAAAAGGCAAGAACATAATCAATTATTCATTGTTCAAAATCTACCAGATACATTCAGGACAACTGACCTGTGGACTAATTGGGCTAAAATCTATGTAAAATGCTCAGACACATGGCTAAAAACACAAGTGCCGCACTTAATCCAGTAGCGGCATCCAGAATATTATACTTTTTGTTTGAAAACTAAGTCACTTAGGAAACTTGTGCCCTCCCTGATAAGCTCTTGACATTTCACTGTGTAATGCTACCTCAGGTCATCAAGGCTGTTACCCACCATGTATCATCTACATGGTTTTACATCAAGTTAAAATCCTGCCCTTTCTATGGAGTGCAAAACAGCAAGGAGAAATGAAGGCCAACAGATTTTGCAACACCCCATAGCTACAGCAACAGCATCCAGTACAAGAGGGCTCTCCTTGGACTCCAGGGCCTCAGTGTAAACACTGTGCTAATGGCTGCAGTTTGTTGCCATGAACCTGGTTTGCCGTTTTGGGCCACCTCCCAGTAGGCTCAATGCAACACCTCACGCGCCCTCATCGGATGCTGACATGTCCTTCTCTTGGGGAAACCTCCAAGTGCTGTGGCAGCATCTGACAGGAAAGTGGTTCCCTGGCAATGCCTCCTCACCCCGGGAGCCACAGAGCACCTGGTGTTACATGTCACAGAGCTGCTGCACAAACATGCTACTGGAGCAGCAGGGAACAGCTTCCCTCCAGTCCCTTGAATCCCTGGTCATTTGTGTTTAATCTTCAAAAACCATATTAGAATTAGGAAATATGTAGGCACAATCATTTAATAAAATAAACACCATTCTGGATGAAAGCAAATTGGAACTGATATTTGCAAAAACTGTTCATGATTGCTGTGGCGAGCGAAGGACAAGAACAGTATTAAATCAAATCGCAGCAATGCACAGCAGATGTGGGATGTGCCTCCAACAGTCTCTTATGAAAACAAGACAGAACTCATTGGGTGAAGGTTGTGTTAAGGTGATGCAGGGTTTTTCTTCATGTCTCGTCATCTCATATCAAGTGCTTATCAAGTATGTATTAACTTTCGTAACCTCTGTGAAATGAGCAACTTCAGACAAGCTCCTGAGGGACAGCTCTCCATTTCGGGGCAACCACTAAGACAAGTGGCCCGTGTGTTGGTATGCTGACAAACATCTGGAAGAACAAACAACTCTGATCTGCTGTGTGATCCCACCAAACGGAAGCAGAAAAAGATCAAGGGGTGGGATGAATGACTTTTAATAGCTGATGACAATTCTGTTCTGCATTATACTGCAGAGCATCAGTGACAGGCTGTGTGCTGGAGCAGCTGTCTGCCACACTGCTCACAATGCTTTTTTGCTGCCATGAACTGCATGTGTGGAGTTAAATAAGCCAGAAAATTGTGATGCTACCAGAGACAGAGAGTGAATACACAATGCAAATCTGAGGTGATTTGATTAAGGCCTTCCCAAGACACAGCCCAGACATAAACAATCTGCTTATCCATTTCTCAGTGTCTTCGAGCACATTTTTGCATGTAACACTTGTGATGAGTGTCTGGTTTCATTTATGTCACTCACAGGAATGCCAGAAATATTGGTTTTGTTTCTCTTCAAAGGCCACTAAAAATTTTGATACGCATTTATGTTGCCTTTAAATCCTATCAGAGTTCTACTTTTTCCCTACAAGAGTTAACTTAATGGAAAGAACAAGAGTGACCAAATTAACCATTCTTGGTCCCCTGGATTATTTGATTGCTTCTCAGCAAAATAATTAATAATGCAAAAGCCAGACACCACCCATGAGGTGTCTTCAGACCGACTGATTGGCTATCATGGAATATTTATCTTCACTAGTATATTTATTATAGGTCCTGGGCTTATATTACCCCCTTCTTTACTGTATTCTCTTCATAGCTATGAATGCTAGATACATCAGCATCAGCATGAACATCTAGACAAAATTCTTGAAGTTTATCTTCAATAGTATCTGTCTGTCTTAGTATGCAGACCTAGCAACTGATAATACTATTCTCACCAGAACTGAAAACGTGCTCAGAATACCTGTGGTTAGAAGCATCTTTGGTGTATGACAGCAGTTACAGCCAAGACTAATCCCATTTCCCTTCTCAAAACTGAATGAACCAGGGAGTCTCATTATTTTTAGCATTTCTGTGACACTATAAAAGAACGTTTCTAACTCTGTACACTAAGCATGACCTGTATTTTAAATTAATCCCTTGCATGCTTCTTACAATAGAAGCACCTTCTCAGTTGCTTTGAAACTGTTGAAGTCAAGGAAAAGGAACAAACCTTCAAAAGCTGTGTGTCTTGGGAACGCTATCTGTATGGAGCCCATTATTTAGGTTTTAGAAGATACAATAAAATTGCTTCTCTCATAAAAGAACACTGGTTTTCACTTGTTATGCACAAAACAGCTACAGAAAAAAAAATTATGTACACCCCTTCTGCTCTGTCTCTGCAGCAGGATTATACAGCTAGACAATTTATTAGCTGCTGTGTGTTGCATGACACTATCTGCTGCTCTTTTCCAGCATGTCTGCATGTCTTGGTGCGCTTGTCACACACAGATCCACTTTTTGACTTAAGCTTGAAGAAAAAAACCACCTAGAGTACCCAAAATCTTGTCTGGGTTTTTTTTTTATTTGTTTCTTTCTTTTCCCAGAGATAGCACTTGAGTCACTTCAAATCCAAAGTGGCAGCAAGCTCCCATAGAAATTAAGGGAAAATTGAGACTTGTCAAAATTCTGTGTCACTTGAGCACTTCAGAAATGTGATATCCTAGCCATGTGAGCAATCCTAGTCATTCAAAGTAATCTGAAATTTGCAGGAGATAGTTGCTTAAAACCTTTCAATAACTGTGACAGCAGTGCCTTTGTAGTCATGATGGCCAAAGGCTATGAGCAAAGCACAGGTTTTATGCAGGTAACAGTTTCTATTATTCCAAAATAGAAGGAGGTCATCCAGTTTCTTTTTACTTTCCAGCTAGGTGACTGTGGTCTGGGAATATGGCCTTATCCAAATACATTAAGTCTTTACTTCAGTAACAAAGTGGAACAGTGAATTCAGTGCAACGTAGAGATTCTCTCATCCATTTCACCAACAGCAACCAAGACTGCACACTTCCAGATTAGTTCTTATATCTCATCTGATGCATGTTATTACACAACATGAAATTAGCCAAATAACAATGACATAGAGCCTGAATGAAATTTTAATGACAGTACATTATCATTTTCGTGTTGCCTCCTCACCAAGTTCAAATAAGAATGATAGGTTTAAAAATTTATGGAGCTTTTAATGATGTCGAGGTGCCACAAAAGACTTTGGCAACTGTAAGCTTGAATCAGTGAAAACAGGAATTTGCTAAAGGTGTTTCTGTCATCTTTTTAAAAGTCTGCCAAGAATAACACACTGTTTAAGTACACAGAATAATGTATGTACCAAATAAAAAGCATCTTAAGACCTTCTTCAAATTCACCAAATTAAAAAAAAAAATAAAAAGAAATATATCTAATTTTGCATATTGTGGAGTAAAGGTAAGCCAAACAAGTGATGTGACCTCAGAGAAAAGAATTAAGAGAAAAAAAAATAAATATATATAAACTATTATTCCAGTTGCTCAACAGTGGATGGCAATTGCTTTCCCATCATAGCTACATTCAGAAACACTTGGTTTTGAATTGAAGCCATAAAGCCACAAAAGACCAGATCTATTAAACTTCCTATAATTGCTTTGAAATCTTATTTTCTCCAACCTGAAGGTAATAATTTTGTACTCACTGTTTTAATTCCTAAATGTGATTTATAAACATTTTATATTATCTTAATCTGTCCCTGCTGTGTTGCAGCAATGGCAAGCATACAAAGAGAACTTAATGAAGCACTCCCTACAAACTGTAAACACAGAGGATGCTAAGGTGTCATGCACAGTACTGATAGAGGTTAATATCTTCCACAGTCATTAGGTTTGGATTTGGGGATGTTTGCACAGTAGTCAATTCAGATAAAATTCAATTGCATGCTAGCAGCCCATAAAAAGCTTATGCATCACTGAATCTCTCAGGTCTACCTGGGCCTTAATGGGATAAAATTCATCTCTGTTTACAACATCCTTAAATCACGTGTTGGTCCCACTACCTGGGTTTGCTCGGGCCCATAGGATGTTGTATATGCCTGTACACGATCTCTGTAGAGGGAATTATCATTTCCCTCAACACGTGCTAAGAATGTGTACATTTGAAGTGCTGAAACAGAAGAAAGCTGAGGGCATATCTGTGCTTCGGTGACACATAATGATGTTTGTGTAAGCAGAGGCTGGAAGGGGGGTGTTGTGGATGCATGATGGTCTCAGCCACAAAGCACACCAGCGACACACACACAGATACACACGCACATGCATAGAGGTGCAAGAGCCACACCAAAACTCGCTAAGCTGGCCAAAATGCCACAGCTCAATTACTATCACCCACGCCAGTGAAGTTAACACTCAGACTTGCTCAGCTGTGTGCACTCCCTGTTGTGGGACATAGCCTAAAATTCGCATTGCTACAAAAAAAAAAAATACTACCATTAGAAAATTAAAACACAAGAAAGAGAAAAGTGCCTCTTTTTTTTTCCTCATCAAAATATAGTTTTGTTATTTTTCTGGGGTAAAAAATGGAAAATAGACAATTTTTAAAAATTACTATGGTATTTCTACTCAATATTTTAGAAAAAAAAATATTAAATAAAAATCTCAAAAATATTCCAGATTCTTCCACACCTATCTGGACTTTCCAAATCTTCTCTGTGGTGGAACAGCACCTGTTTTGCTCTGGCAATGGCTCCCCAGTTACAACAAAGAGACAGCAGAGTTTTCTTACATGTGTTCTTAAGTCATCCAGACCTACCAGGCCAGGTTGGATGGGGCTCTGAGCAACCTGATCTAGTGGGGGATGTCCCTGCTCCTTGCAGGGGGGTTGGACTAGATGACCTTTGAAGGTCCCTTCCAACCCTAACCATTCTATGATTCTATGATTCTACCCTATACTGCATCCAAGACCTGTCCTTGGACTGATATAACTGTTCAGCCTGCTCACATTTGTCTGCACAAAAACCCAAAGGCCAACTCTGAAGACTTTTTTTTTTTTTTGCCTGTACAGAAAGCTACAAAGAATTTAACAAGATTTAAATGAATTAAATGCATGTATTAATGTATTACAGTCTGCATTTAACAAGAAAATATGTTCATAAACAAGCTGAACTTCTTATGGACATTTTAACTTTGCATTTCTTTTTTATTTTTTTCATTTTAACTACAAAATAAAATTATACCTTTAAAAAAAAATTGAGATGCTACATATTTTCAAAGAAAAAAAAGAATCAGTGAGAAGTTTTCAGGTCACTCTCTAGGTGACAATGATTAAAAATGCAAAAGTACTGAGATGAGAACTTTCTGGTAGCAGTGTCAAATTCCCATGCAGTAGTATCTTTCATTATTACTGAAGCAGATAGATGTTACAAGTGCACTGTGACTAAGTTAACGTGAGGTTTAGATGCTTAACTATATTTCTCTTTTTTTGGTGTGTCATCTAGAATACTTATTCACTTTATATTCCCACAAGATAAATGGCATATGTTCCTCTCCTAGTAAATGTTACATTAGTCAGAATTTACAGTCTTTACTTAGAATTATACCATCAGGTAGAATTACAAAAATAATATTAAGTACACTGAAGAATGGTGCTCCAAATAAGAACACCTGCACGTTTTAGTTTTCACATTTTAATAATATTTTGAAAATCATAGCTGTCCATTTTTCAGGCTATTTGCACAGCTCCTGCCTGCAAAATTGTCAATGGTTTCAAGAAGGACAGATTATAGCCTGTCAAAACGCCTGAAATGGAGCCAGCGCAGCCTGAAGGCTATTCCAGATTCTGCAAACATATTGCAACACCTATACATTTTTCTTTGGCAGCTGCTATCTACAGTGCAGGTATGGAAATGCTACAGAGGTTGAATTAGAAAAGTATTTAGAGGAAGCATTAACTTCACAGAACTGGATGCCTGACTGAAGAAGGCAGCTCTTATTTTATCCTTAAGACAGTACTGGTTTCTTATACAGACAGTCAAGTTTTATAATCACATATAACAGGCCATTCCACTCCTCTCCTTTCCCTTTGTCACCTGCAGGTAGCAATCATGCCTCTTTGATAGTTAAAGTAAATAGCTAAAAAGATGGAATGGGTTTCTGTAAGCCAACTGCATACTGAAACCAGCTGGGCCCTTACAAAAGATAAAATCAGATCAATGCTGAAAATGGTCATAATGTACACAAAGGATACAATTTAGTAAGGAATTAACTGTATATATTACTTGACCCAGAGACTCCTCTAAAGTGACCCAATGAGCACGAAAGAACTTAAGAAATAAGTGCTTAGAATATTTTCCAAGGATAATTCCAGGACTTTGCAGCTTGAATTCAAACACCTTTAGCTCTTGCTCTGCACTCTACCTCAGTCTCACCATCTCAACACCCAGAGCCTCATTTAACACCGGCACACACCTCACATAGCCTTCACGCTTGTGCAGCAAGTCAGACCTTTATGTCTGCCTCGCTGTTCAGATGTGAGTGACTACAAGAAGGTAGAAAGCAGTGACTTAATGCACCCTGAATATCAAAAAATACCACTGCTGTTCCACACTTCCCCAAATGCGCAGTTTATCCCAGTATGACTATATCTCTCCTTCTCCCTTGACAAGCTCCAGTTTATAGCACAGTCACCAGCTCCATTTCAGCACAGTACAAGTCCTTGGCTTAGCGTCTTGAAAATACTGTCCTTTCATGATGAGATATTCTTTTATACGCCTTCACATGCTATCTCCTTTATCTGTCTCACCTCAGACAATCAGTCACAGTGCCAGAATTTCAAACGAGTTAACAGGGTGGCCTCTAAAATTTTATGACTACTCACTTCATTTGCAGCAGTTTCCAATAGGTATAGGCCATCCTCCGCAAAGCGAACAGGTGGCACTGTTTTCTTCTGGTTTTCTGATCACAAGGCAAGAGGTGTATCTGTTACAGCAGGTTAAAAGGTGGAGAGGATTGGAATTTTTTTTTAGATAGGTTTGTAGAGGGTACAAGGTAATTTAAACAGCTGGCAAAAAGCCCACTGGCAGCTTTAGTCATGATGAATTTTCAGATTATTATAGGACCAGATGGACTTTGTCCTGTAAAGTAATTGCATATTCTCTGGAGTGGACAGGGGGCCACTGAACCATCTGTTTTGTTGTTGCTCCAAAGAGTGTCTTATTGCTGTCTGTGTCTGCTGCTTCACTGTTTGATTCTCCCAGGCCTACTTTACATCATCTTGCTCAGACACAAGATGCCCTCTTGTTTTAAGTAAGAAAGAGAATTGTATTTGTCACCTCAGCCTGCCATGCTATGCCTCTACTTTTCTTGTCTTTGTAGTTTGCTGCTTTTCTTTGCTTGTTTTAGCCCCTGAAAACGTATTGGAATGAACAATAGATTTACAGGTGTTTCAACATTCTGGTGGTACCACTCAATGCTGCCAGGAGTTAAATTTTTAATTAATAATACCTTACTCTTGCATGGCAATTTTTAACGGGAAACTACAAAGCTTTTCACACAGAGGCCAGCATCACTAGCCCTGACCTGTCAAGAATCATAGCCTAAACCCAGGAAATCCAGAGATACTCAGAGTAGAGTCAAAACAGACAGAACAAAAAAGGTACACATGAATCTATATAGTCATTCAGTATAAACCTATACGTACATGCAAGAAATACAGGAAATAAACAGGACCTAAAATTCCTTACGTGTGACCAAAATCAATATTTAGTTGCTGTACAAGAGATTCAGTGGGATAATTCATATGGCTGAACTGTAATTACTTTTCATTAATACTAAAAGATATACAGCTTGGTCAGGAAGGAAAGACTGCAAACCAGGGACAACGATGTTAACCGTGTACTATATGTGGGATGAGACCTGCTGAACTCCCTGGGTTATGTTTAAAGGCTCAATGTCTTTGTAAGAGTTGAAGTCTATCACTGAAGTCTTTTAACACTGAATCAGCACCGAGGCATCCAATGGCACTTGTGTGTCTTGTAAACATTACGCTTCACAGGTTCCCCTCATATCCTTTATGGATTTCCATAAATACATAGAAATAATTGCAAGCAGGACATATTCTAGGAGAATAACTGTAACCATGACTTTATACATGACCTTGTATCTGCCAAAGAATTCCTCAGAAGTATACGACCATTTGCAAATGATCAAATAGCAAAACAGCAACTCTATTCACCAACAAGGCACTCAAACGAGGTAAAAGTTTAGTCAGTATTTCAGAGATTCACTTTATCTTTAACATATACTGTTATCCCTGAACAGGTGTACAAAACATTTCTGAAGCTTGTTCTTTCTTCTGGAAGAAAAATTATGGGTCTTTTGGACCTTCTCAGCTAATCAAAGATGAAGAGCTTTTTCATTATTAAGTGAATGACACCCTTCATTGCTCTCATCATGGTTGAGATACTCCAGGGGAGATCTCTGTATTATATATTATTATGGATAAGCTACACATTCCTGAAAGACTCACAAATGCAGAGTCAATTTTTCTTTACTAAAATCTGTGAAATTAACTAATTTAAATTCCATATGGGACTGATTCAGATAACACGAATAGATGTTTTTAAATATTAAAACACCTTTGTTGAACATCAGCTCAATTAATACCAAGACCTACATTAAAACTATTTTTCTAAAGGCTATGAGTTTTGAATTTTCATGTCTTTTTGAAACTAACTTGAGATTTGTGAGTAGTTTTCTCATTTTTTTTTCATTAAATCCTTTAATAGAAATCTTAAGGAAATATAGTGCTATTTCTCAGCTTTCCTGTGTCTTGGTGTCATTAGATCATTACATATAGGAATATTCTTGCCTACAATCTATTAATTTTCCTCAGAGAAAATAAAATCAAGCAGCCAGTTGGCTGATACGACCACAATGCCCCCAGAACAGCAGAGGCACATCCATGACAGCAGATGAGGATCAAGGCTGAATTTCAGAGTTGTACATAAGTCCCGGGCCATAACTGACATGAGCTTTCTGCTCACTATGATTCATCCATAATCGTTTGCCATTTAATTTATAATTCTGTTCATTACCCTATCTCAATGTATGGGAAGCAGGGGTCGTTAGTACATAATTCAAAGGTTCACATTCTAAAATAAATCTCAGCATCTTTCAGGGAAGCGGCTTTTAATTTTATGACTGCAAAATCTTGTAATTCCTTTTTCCAAAGTACCCTCCAGAGGCTTTTCTCACTCACTAACAGTAATCAACTAGCCAGAACTTAGAAACTTCACTGGTACCTTATAAAATTCTAAATTGCTGTAAGGTCATCTTTTCATTTTGCTAACTTTATGAAAAGTTGCATCTCTCCTCTTTCCTCATGAATCAGGTACATTTATATTGCTGGTGGTCTACACTTTATTCAGGTATAGCGTCTTCAGCTCTTCAAATATTACTGAATAATTTGATAAACTGAAAGTCTGAGGGAAAGAGTTAAAAAGAAACAAAAAAAAAAAACCCCAAAATTCACACTTTTATCGTGATAGTACAAATCAGAAATATTCTCTCTTGTTTCCAGCTGCACTAGACATATGTTAGTGTAAACACACTGCAGAAAATTATTCAAACAAACTTTTTCTTGAAATTACACTTTTTAAAGTGGATTAAAATTGCTATGTTTTTCATATTGATCTTATGCTGTTCACCTCTCTCTACACCTATTCTCAGGACAGCAGAATTCACCTCAGGATTGACACCTTCACGAACAGATGCAGTAGACAGTAGGTTGCCACGGACTAAAAAACTGATCTTACATAAGCACAGAAAATAATACATCCAAGTCCCATTGGGGATTGGATTTCTTGATGCATGGTGAAACCCCAAACAAATTCTTTAAAAATGCGGTTGCTGTGAGAGGTGATAAGAAAAAAAGCCTTCAGCTAGCATGTGCAGTCAAGCAAATCTAAATAAACTAGTAGATAACCTTACCTTTTCAGTGGGTGGGCCAAAGCAATAGGAAATGAAGACCGAACAGCACAGTTCTCAACAACCCGTTAATACCAAGCAGAACACACTAGAACAGGAACAAACACACACCCTCAATGGCTGGCAGTCATCCAGCCACTGACTAGTGAGACACAAGGCCCGAGATGACTCAAATTCCCCAAGGCTGTGGTGACAGGTCTGGAAGTAAAGGTAAAGTCTGGATGTCCTTAATTGTGGACTAAGCAGGTTGTGATACGAGCAGTACTGCTCACATGGAGGCCACTAAATCTTGTATTAACATACACAGTTTTAGCTTACGTAGTATTCCTAGGAAAAGGGGAAACACGGAGAAATTGCATACATTTCTCAACTATAGTGCAAGGATGTCTCCCAAGAAAGTAAATGAAAGCAGACCTAGTCCAGAAGCAGTGGCACACTTGTCTACATCTAAGGCAGGCAAAGAGGTTGACCTGAGGACACACTGACATAGCAGGTGGTATTGCTTCATATTATCTGCTGTAGCCATGTCAGTCTGAAGACAGCACCAGACTCAAACCAACAGCATCCCAACAAATGGGGGAGGTGTTACATCATCTTGTTTCTGAAGGTTGAACACTGTGATACTGGCATCTGGCAGTAATGCTTCATATATTCTTTAAGTCTGATGCTGTAAGGTGTTGAGTGCAGGTGAATCTAAGAAGGGGAATAGAAGTATGGTTACAAAAAAACCTATCACCTATCCTTACAAGGGGCAGAATCACCACCCGTGACCAGCAGGTTGAGGGAGGTGATTCTCCCCCTCTACTGTGCTCTGGAGTACTGCATCCAGTTCTGGAGCCACCAACATAAGAAGGACATGGACCAGTTGGAGAGGGTCCAGAGGAGGACCATGAAGATGATCAGAGGGCTGGAGCACCTCTCCTCTGAGGACAGGCTGAGAGAGTTGGGGCTGTTCAGCCTGGAGAAGAGGAGGCTCCGCAGAGACCTGATAGCAATCTTCCAGTACCTCAAGGGGGCCTAACAGGAAAGATGGGGAGAGACTCTTCAGTAGGGCCTGTTGTGACAGGACTAGGGGTAATGGTTTTAAAATAGAGGGGGGTAGATTTAAACTAGAAAAAAAATTTTTACAATGAGGGTTGTAGAACACTGGAACACGTTGCCCAGAGAGGTGGTGGATGCCCCATCCCAGGAAGCATTCAAGGCCAGGTTGGATGGGGCTCTGAGCAATCTGATCTGGTTGGAGATGTCCCTGCTTCTTGCAGGAGGGTTAGACTAGATGACCTTTGAAGGTCCCTTCCAACCCAAACCATTCTATGATTCTTATAGATTAAGGTGTGTATATAAGGAGGCGACAGAAACATTGTGGGGTCCCTCCATCATCACAGGTACAGGATGCGATCTCCTGGGGAAACTAGTACTCTACAGCTTGCATCTCCAGCATAGCATACTCTATAATTGACAAGAAAGCAAAAAATTCAGAATTCTCAGCAAGTGCATGTACACAACATGAATGCACATATAGACTATTTTCTTAAAAAGGTGACTAAACCTTTACTAGGGTTTTGCAGAGGTATCACAGAATCTATTTCTAGCTGTCAAGTTATGAACAGGAAAAAAATATTTACATTCTGAAAACTGAATACAGTTTTCATTGTATTTCCCACACACAAAGAGCAGCTTTTTTTTTTTTTTTACTGGATTACTGTTATTTATGGGAAATAAAAATAATATATGTGTTTCTGCATATGCATACATGGAGGTAGAAAAGAAAAAGGGAACAAAATAAAGCATGTTGACAATGATGGTGATGAATTGCATACAGAAGGCATTAAAAAATGGTAGACCCTGGAATGACTGTGGGATGTGCATAGTTAATAAATTTCCTAAATGCTTTCCAAGCATAAGAACTGGTCTGACACCCATCAGCTTACATTTCCTATCCACACGATGCCAGATAACACACATTTTGTTTTCCTCTCATCACCATGTATAATGCCCAGTAATTTATTGCCCACTCTAATTGATACTGACTTCAGTAGACAGCACAGCCTTAAGATAAGGAACTGCTGGTCAGTCTAGAACTTTTAATAACCTGCTTGTCACACTCAACTCACTACACAGAACTTTCCTTTTTAATAACTATTTGATGCCACTGAATACAGTGCCAATATGTATCACTTCATCACTTAAACAACCATTCAAAAATTAAGTTATTGGGAAACAGAAACTTCTCAAAAATCAATGGTAAAAACGCTAACCAGGATTTTAAAACTAACTTGGATGGCTTGAGGGCTACATAATATATTATGCAGACATTCAAAACCTAAATAAACAAGAATACTGTGGTTCAGAAAAAGGTTATTTGTTTACTTCAAAATCTTCTGTTTCATACAATAATACAACACATACTGGAAAATAGGGAAAAAAAATATTCTGGGGTCACTTTAATTTTCTGCTGAAAATAACTTCTCTGAATATACAAGTCAGTTAATAGGATACTGTGACTGATTTCTGGTTTTGTGCATGTTTGTTTCTGTTCTGGGCTTTTGATTTAATTAAAACTAGTGGCTGATGGAATATCTTCTCTGAATCTCTCTGCCAATTTTTTTGTACTTCTGTAATAACATTTTCCTAATTTGAAAAATGTTTTCCCCTTTCTGGTTTCAAAACATCCACATGAACAACACAGAGAATTCACTACAGAGAATAAACAAAAAATCCAAGAAAAACTAAAGGCTGGCAAAGAAAGAAATAAGTACAGTTAAATGCACAAAAGAAAAATATCCTCCAATTGCTCTTACTCAGTACTTTTAGGAGTTACTTGTAGTAAAAAATAATTAGCAGTGCTAGTTAAAAGCATGCTTTTTAAGAAAATATTCAATTACTTAAGATCTGTTTTAGAGCTAGAGTTCTGTGTTACTGTTTACTGAATTCTTTATTAGTAATAAGAGTTCAATAATTCACAGAACAAGCTACTGAGGATATTGGTGTATTTCCCGTTTCTTGGTGTTGCCAAATGAAAGTGTGTTGCTGGAAGACGCTCTCCAAGCAGTTACAGCTAGGGCTCAACAAACAATCAACTGCCTGAAATCCCATGGCCTGTACTATGCAAAGTCCAGTTACGCTACTTAGTTGTCTCTTCTTGCCTTAAACTTAACTCCTTGAAACATTCCTGCCACCTCCATCATCTCCCTGCACACCTGAATTTTGAAAGTGACCTAAAAGGCAATAAGCTGACTCAGAATTGGGTGTTATTCACAAAAGAAGCATACACAGGTTGATAAAGGATGGCAGCCATGAGAGATCTCCTTGATGTGCAGCTGCTTTGGGAAACCTCCGAAGCAGACTTTCTTCTGGAGCACTCAAGGCATCTAACTCCAAAATACAAACGCTGCAATGTCAAGAAAAAATTAACGAACAGTTGCAGAACTAAACATAATTTGTTGTCTTTTTAAATTATTAAAAGGGATTTATCTGCATATTACTCACAGGATTCACATCTGTTGTAGCCTGCCACATCACCTCTAGCTGTCTTGATTTACACTAAGCTTTACTTTCCAACACATATTTCAGTCCTTATCCATTCAAAATTTTTAAGAAATTGGAATTTCCACTAATATATTGTAGTCCATAAACTGAAACATTTTGAGAATAAAGCATAAGTACCAAAAAGCTTTGAATTTGAAAGTGTCTCAGAAATACTATTTGCCTGAAACAATAATCTCTCCTGACTTTTGGTTTTCAAAAGGCTAGATAACTACAGCAAAATCTGTCATTCTCACTGTACAGTCAGTGGAGAGCACGCAGTATCTCCAGAGGACAACTAGTGTGCCGAGAATTCAGCCCCCCATTGGCAGTGATGAATCTTTCTCAGCTGTCTCAGATGCAACCTACGGCCACTGCTCAGACTCACACATATCATAATTTTCAGGCACCTCGGGTGGGGCAGATAAACCCACTCCAAATATGTGATCATTAGAACAAAACTGCAGCATTTGGAAAGACTGGTAGCTAAAAGGTTGCCGGGTTACTCAGCAAGTAACAAGGTTATTTTCTGAAAGGCTTGATTTCACCAGTGAATCGTCACCATACTTCATCTTATCCCCAAACACACTTTCCTTGTGACAAAGTCATAACCCGACTTGATGTGTTAACAGAGAGATTTCATCTCTCATCCTCAATTTCCAAGATGTCTTGCTGCTGTTGTTGCTACTGTTGCTATTAACCCAATTAACAGAGCTCATTTCAGAACCTTTATTCCCAGTTCTGTCACTTACTTTTGCTACACAGCCTTGGATAAAGCCATAACTACATAGTGATTCAGGTTCACCAGCTTTAAGCTAAGTATTAGGACAATAATCCCACTTTGAAAGGCATGGGATGAATAGATGAAAAGTGTTTTTACAGGAGCAAATTTTTATGTTGTCACTAGTGAAATTAATACTATTCTCTCCAGAATACAAGTGAAATAGCCATCAGGCTCCTTGTTCTCGTTTATCTTTTAACAAAAATGTCATTTACTAAAGGAATATTTCAAGAGATACGTAGGAGGAAGAAATGATTAGACTATGTCTAAGAAAAATGGGTAATCTATTATACAAAGTTGTGTAGCCTGCATACAACACAGACTAGACAGTACGCTGACTTCAGCTCTAGTGAAAACCATGACGAATTCCAATCTTACAAGACAAATTGCAATAAACCATAAAATCTCATTTCCTTTGTTTCTCTCTTCCTTCAATAACTTTAACACTTTTCAGTTGCTATTTTATGACCTCCATCTCTATACTTTTTGAATCTTCTTTAAGTATCAATTAAGTTCCTTTTTAAACCATAGATAACAAAATGCTACTGCTATTCTACAAGCAACTTAAAGTATAATTACAGGATTAGTTAAACCAATCTGTGATTTTCTTGAACAACACTGAACAGTGTCAGCTGCTTTTCTCTGTCCCCCGGCTCCATACTAGGCTGCTTCTTTCACGTATGGCACAATGATGTCACCAAAGTTTCCTGGCATTTTTTCTGGAATTGCTCATAACAACTCGCTCACCATTTGAAAAAGATGCCCCAGCTTGCCTTGGGCTGCACTGCTTTGGGCAGGTAGGTGGGGGGTGCTGACCTCATTTTCTTCCTATGATTTTTAGGCTATATATCCAAATTACTTCAAGTTTCTCTCAAGATTACAGAAATTTTTTTTTTGCCTTATTCTTCATTTAGAAAGCAAGTATGGCTATGGAGCACATTATGGCTGACGTACAGTTCAAAGTTTGTCTGAAAGATTCCCTCCATTCCAAAATCCTAACATGTTATCTCTTTAAGCACCTGAGAGTAAGATTGCCTACACAGAGGTGAGCAGCAAAATGCTTCTGTGCTGGGCAGAAGCAGTCCCCACAGAAATCCTATTGGTCCCACGAAGGTTTCATGGGAATGTCTTTGTTTCTCTGTCTTTACACAGCACACCTAAGCCCTTCCTGTCTATTGAAATCAGTAATGCTGCAATTTGACTTTTTTTTGGTGGAGTGACAAATATAAACACTACACAACGACTGTGACAGCTTTTGCACAAGCAAAATGCCTCATCAGCTATGACGGTTTGGCAAATTTTCAGCAATCCTGCATTTTTTCCCAGAAAAAAAAATTTCTGCTTTGCATAAGTTTGAAAATATTAGCTGGGCTGACAAATTCAAACTAATAATTTGATTAACTATGTTAAAAATAGTCTACTATCCTGATATTAAAACTAAAGCTTCTCAGTGATTTGGAGCAATGTCACAGTATCCCTATTTTTGCAGCAAAACAGCAGAGTCCGGCTTGAAGGAATTATCAAAAAATCAATACCTTAGTGTGGGACATCTTTTTCCTGGGGATCAAATGTATTTTTAAATGCTTCCCAGTTTGTCACAGTAGATGAGTTACACGTGATGCCTGCCTTCTCTGCTAATCTGTACTTTTAAAAATATTTATCTGATCAATATTCATCAAGATGTATCTATTAAGTTGCTTACCACTGTTGAAGTACAAATAGTTGAAATAACTCTAAGAAAAATTGCATACATCCACAGGAGTAGAAATTACAGAGAGTAATAAACAAGCCACCAAGTCATTGAATTTGGAAGCATTTGTTTGTGTAAGGTACTTCAAGTTTACATGGACATTAGATACAATCCATTTTCTGTTTACCTGTGCACTATATATCTCCTTGAGGTGACTGTAACTGTATTTTATTGGTCTTTACCATGTGTAATCACTGGCACAATTCCATAGCTGTGAGCTGGTCTGAAGTTTGTGGAAGATGTTTGCTCAAATAGAGTAATCTGCGCATGACTGGGTCTTCCTGCTGAACTGAAAACTTTGCATCCTGACTAATGCTCGTCCTGACTGCTGAAGAACATAAGCCATGATCTGATAACTGGGTTCTAAATTAAATAACCCAGCCTTGCAAAGCACTCCTGCCATTACTCATGTAAGCATGCTTAGTCAAATGGGTAAGGATTTGCAGGATTGGTCTTCTGCCTCTGCCCTGTGATATGTCGCTATGAGGGAGGCCTGTGAGACGACTGACAAGAAATAAGATCTTCCACTTCCAGTTTCAACTTTGGTGTGATCCCACTGTTGGGAGCTGAATCTCAAACCCCCGCACTGAGCTGCGTAGGGGACACTGGGAATCTTAAAAAGAAGCCATGGAAGCCCACCTCAGCTTAGCAGGATCTAAGTAATTCAAAGGAGACAGCGAGATGTCCCCCAAGCTTCTGGTGCCTAACTATACAGTTAGTCAGGTGCCCAACTGTATAATGAAGAGAACTGGAAATCTAATGTATGCAGCAGTAGAGGAGGAACACTAAAGAAGGGAATCCATCAATTCATGTTTCAAATTTCAAATAGCAGAAAGCACTAGACAGGGCTTATAGGAAATACTGATTCCAGGTTTCAGCCAGAAAGAAAATGCAAATCAATAGTGACACACAACATAATAAACTAATTTAATGTTTTGGTTCAATTATTTAGTAAAAAAGGATGTTATTATTTAACAGAGGGGTCCAGTTGACTCAAAATCTACCATTCATCATGATTTTTATCATACTGCTCTATTGT
>JAAGAY010142133.1:0-18078 GCA_011801015.1 Ardeotis arabs
TTGTGATAGGACTAGGGGTAATGGTTTTAAAATAGAGGGGGGTAGATTTAGATTGGATATTAGGAAAAAATTTTTCACAATGAGAGTTGTAGATCACTGGAACAGGTTGCCCGGAGAGGTGGTGGATGCCCCATCCCTGGAAATATTCAAGGCCAGGTTGGATGGGGCTCTGAGCAACCTGATCTAGTGGGGGATGTCCCTGCTCCTTGCAGGGGGGTTGGACTACATAACCTTTGAAGGTCCCTTCCAACCCTAACCATTCTATGATTCTATGATTCTATGAAATACTTACCAGTCACAGAATCTCTTTCTTATCAGTGACAGATCAGCATAAGTTATGATTTATTATAAATATATATATGCATACATATGTAATTTGTATTTATGTAATTTAAATTACCTGTTCATAAGTTGAAATGTAGTTTTTGAGGTGACTAATGTTCTTTGATTCTAGTCCAAAGTCTTTCATTTAGAATGTGCTGTAGGGTTATTACATTTTTTAACTATAGTCTTAGAAATACATGGGATATTTTTACATCAAGAAATTTAAAATGAAATTGTAAGTACTAGATATTTTAACTAAGAGTAGTTACACATTATTATTGAAATATTTTCTTTTTAGAAATCCCAGTCAATTTTGAACTATTGCATTTGTGGCGTGAATCAAACAAGAAGATATTCCTTAGAGTTCAGCTTACAAAAATGACTACTTTGCAATCAGACAAACATAGTGTAGCTCTGCTTCCAGCATTTCAACCAAATAAAACCTTTCTGACATCAATGCAAGAGAAACTTCGGCCATGGCACAGACTTAAAATCCCCAACTGCTTCTCCTTCATTTAGAGCACATACAAATGCAGAGTACTCATGGCTCTGGCTGCAGAAGAGTCTATATACATATTGCATATGGTTTAGCCTCAAGCCTTTTCTTATTCAGTGAATATGAAAAATAAATTAGTGTACAGGATTGCTGTTGTGGTGCCTTTTTCTGTTCACCAATATTTAAAATATTTCTTGATCAGGGTTATAACTTTTCTAGAGAACATACATTTGTTCCTTTCACTGTAAAGCTTTTTGCTATATATGCTCCTGATATATTCAAAGCTATTATGGTAATTTAGCAACCATGAAAACTTAGCTATCAAATATTTGCTTTGTTAATTTTTCTCAGGATATTTATAACAGCAGCATGAAATACATTGGTGTAATCTATATTGGCGTACTATTATTATGAGGACTTATTTTTTGTTATAGAATTATAGAAGACAGGGAACAGTGTTACGTAGCTACGCAGAGATCTCACCTAACTACTTTCCCTGTATTTTAAATGTGAAGCTACTGAACTTGTGCCAACGTATTTCTAATTCCTTTAAGTAAAATTTATTATTCTTTGAATATTTCAAATCTAAGGGAAGATGAGAGATAAAATCCTGAAAGAGTAAGTAATGAACAGATTAAAGAACACATTTTTGATATATTAAATCTGTATAAATATTAGTTTTGTACATTATTTCTGAATTCAAATAATAAGAAAAGGTCAACTATAGGAAGATTTTTCTATGATACAACACTTGGAATACATAGGTTTCTCCACAGTGGGTAAGTCATTGTAGTTCTGTCTTTTTAAAACCAGGATATATTTTTAAAATGTGCTAGCATATATTGAAGTCAGACATTAATGGAGTAAAAAAACCAAAACCAACCACAAAAACTTGAGGCATACAAACTGTATCCGCTTTAAGTATGGGACCAAATGGTGTGAAGGAAGGCAAAAGTAAGCAGTGCAGTTGTACTAAGAGCTACAGTTTAAGGAGGCAAGGCCAGGCTCACCAATACAGCACAGCTCCGCAGCCTTGAGCCTGACACATCCTATTTAGTGCATTCTGTTCCTTTGTCCCCAAAATGAATGTTTGTTTGTATTTATACTAACAGCATGCATAAAAATATAATTACGCACAACTGAGACAATTGCTCCATCCGTGTTCTCTTCTTAATCTACAACTGCAATCATGACATTTATGAAGAACCTAAAATGCTACAGAAGAGCAATCTATCTAGTTATAAGTGGATAGCATGTTCTGAAAAAATACAAGTTATTCATCTTATTGCTTGACCTGCAGTAGCATTACCGGTATAAATGTGAAAAGGTACCCAGCTGGGTCTCACTATTTCTAACATTTTCCTCTTATGGTTCAAACAGTAGAGAGTACAGTAGCTAAGATTGAATCTAGCATTTTCAATCAAGAAGGGACTGGACCTCGCATTCAAGCACAACCTTAAATGATATTGCAAGCAACTTTGCAACCATGAGTTTGGAAGAGAAAAAATCTTGACAACCTTACTACATGCCTGACCTGTTTTTCACATTAACCTGGATGTACTGGGAATGGCCAGAGATATCCCATGTTTCACCCTTCCTAGCAAGGTGAATACTGAATGCCTGAAGGACAGAGATGGAAAGAACAACCAATTTGAAAAGCACAAGAGAGAAAACACAGGGGAAAACCAGAAGTTTTAGTTATAAAATAAAGGTAGTGAAATTATATAATTCAGATCTCTGGATCAACTTTGTAGGCGGTCTCAGAGACAATAATACAATGTAAGCATAACTTAACCTAGATTATTATGACACCAATAAATTGTGACAACTACAGTTAAGAAAGGGGGTGGAGGAGTGTCACAGTTTAGCCCCACTCAGGACCAAGATACACAGTCTCTGACTCACACCCTCCAATGGGACATGGGGGAGAATTCATAAAGAAAAAAAAAAGGTAAAACTTGAGCATCAAGATTAAAAAAAAAAAATTAGAAAACAACAAAATAAAAGAAAATAGAGATGGAAAACACACAACAGAAAAGAAAATACCGAAGCAAGTAATTCACAGTACAATAGCTCACAGGGGATACTGATGCCCAGCAGTAACCTCCCCTTAGCACTCTCATCACTTACATACTGAGCAAGATGTCACAGGGGAGGGAACAGCCCTTTGGCCAATTTAAGTAAACATTCCAGCTGTTGACTAATTAGTAACCTATCCCAGCTGTGTCCCCCAGCCACAGGTGCCACCAGCTCCAGCTCCTCTCCCAGTTCAGGTGAAAATTAACTCTGTCCTGTCCAGAACCAGGACAAGGAGAGAAAGACAGAAGGTAGTCAGAGAATTAATTATAAGCCCTTCTTTTGGCTCATTTTGCTATGAGATCTCTCTGATCAGAACACTGTTATAGAATTTGTAATTACAAAGGTTGCTTTTCCTAGCCAAAGCAGAGTTCTTGGAAATAAAGTACTTGATTTTTAAGGAATTCTACTTGCCATGCAATTTCAAAAGTTTTTGTTGGTCTGGATGACCAATGGCAGGAGCAGAAAGGACACTAAGAGAACAACTAAGAGCAATCAGTGATCTTTAGAAAGCCTGGTTGGAAGGGTAGAGAATTGAAGGGACAACAAACTGCAACAAATAGGATCCCAAGGTAGTCAGATATATACCTACATAAAATATATATATATATACACACACACAAAGATATATATGAAAATAGACAAATGTGTGTTTGTGTATGCACATTGTTCTCAGGTAATCATTTTTTTCCTGCTTCTTCACTTCTATGTACTTGATGTTACTACATGATGGAATACTCTAAAAGTAACAGTAAACAAATCTGGTGGAAAAAAACCAAAAAGAATGTGCATTCTCATGTAAGGTCCTGAAGTAGAGAAAAGTAAGTGCTCTAGAAAAAGCTGAACAGAAAATGTCGATAAATGCCAACTATTGTCCGGTTGGATTTTCTCCATACCTAAAAGGAACTTCTAATGTTTCATTATCCTTTTTTAATCCATTGTAAACTACAGACACCAGATTCCCAGATTTGTACTGTAACTATAGCTGGCTTTCATGCATGCTGTAATTTGTTCTTTTATCACTCAACCAGGACAAATAATCAAGAGAGTCATAAAGCCAAAGAGTAGCTGTCTTAATCATAGAGTTCAGAAAGCTGACAGGCAAGACTTGGGGATTAGTTTTAGACACCAAGGCCATAAATAGCTAAATTTGGTGGATTTATAGTTTTAAAAGGAAAGTCCATTAGAAACCATGACGTTGGAGAGATTGGATTGATTTCATTGCATAGTCTACTGATTTATTTTACATTTGAATGTATTTCAATAAAACATCTAGAAAATGTAACTATACTTCAGTAAAATTTATATATTTCCTCAAGAGTCCATTGAAAGAAATCTCAAGAAATCTGTCCTGTTTTTCTGTTGACTGTGCATTCCAGGTTCTTCTATATTAGTCTAACAGTTTCTGTTAGAATATGGTGATAAATAATCTAAGAACATTATTTCTAAGATTTTTTTTTTACTTTTTTATGATTAATTTCTGTGTTCTTTTAATTCTAATCAAGTTCAGAAACTTTTCAATTACAGATATGTACATTTCTTCATCTAAATTTAATCCAATTTGGTATTTAGTATGCACTTGGTATTCTTAATTAAATTTAGTCATCAGATTTTGTTCTACTACTGTCTTTAGCTCTTATATCCTTTTTCCCCACAGAAGATGTTGCTCGGGTACAGTGCAATGCAGCACAAAGTTTTGAAACATGACAGCAACAAGTCTTTCTGGTAGAGCCAGGGACTATGAGAAGTGTTTTGTTTATGGGGCTTTACAGTAGTGCACTGCACACACTAGTGCACCAGTGTACTCTAGGCTCCTCAGAGATTGTAGAAAGCGGACTTCAGAGCCAAAAAAAAGGACCTGGTTGGTTATCTTTGAACACGAGATTTCAGGATAAATGAGATAAAAGACTTTAGAAATCCAGCTGGAGACTTCATTAGATCCCACAAAGAGGCATCCACACACACACACAAATAATCCAAAGAACGTAACAAAAAAATTAAAAATAAAGAACTGTCAATAACTGAGACATCTATTCTGAGTGCTTGCTATTGCAGAAGAAGTTCATACCCATCCTGGGTATTTGATTTAAAATAAAAATATTTTATTTTATAAAGTACATCTGAAATCTTTAAAATACTAAATATGTTCAACAACTATACAGTGATATAATTTCAATTGCTATTGATGTCTAAAATGATTAAAGTGTGTTCCAGCACAGTTTTAGCCTATCTAAAGGAACCACTTCTGACACCGATGTAAACAGCTGCTTATTTGGTACCTAAAGAAGATTTATCCCACAAGATATCTCCAGTTAAATACCAGCTGCCTGAGGCTCCATGCAGACCATTGTGACACAAGGCTAACACTAAATCTCACTTAGGTACGTATTCAGTAACTTGGCTTACATCCCTCCACTCAACACAAATATGACAGTAACCATCACAGCAGCATTCCAGCAGCACCAACCCCAAGAGAAGGGACTTTGGCTCCTCTAGAACATCTCCAAGAAATGCTTTTGCACAAATTAGTTAGTCAGACATAATTATCAGGAAGATTAATGTACTTTGTGCAGAAAATTCTCAGCTATTGATAGTAAACCATTAGATGTACAACTGCAGAACTTAGAGACAGAAGACTACTTTCTCTGGTAAGTGGGATACGTTAAGAAGAATCTGATAATGAACAAATATGCATTTAAAACAGGCTTAAAACTTTTTAAGACTCAAAATCCAGTTATTCTGGAGTTCTTTACAGTTATTAATGATAGTGACCTGTAACTTTGCCATCCCATTTTTTTCCCACAGTTATAGAATCATAGAATCATAGAATGGTTAGTGTTGGAAGGGACCTTCAAAGGTCATCTAGTCCAACCCCCCCTGCAAGGAGCAGGCACATCCCCGACTAGATCAGGTTGTTGAGAGCCTCATCCAACCTGGCCTTGAACCTTTCCAGGGATGGGGTATCCACCACCTCTCTGGGCAACCTGTTCCAGTGTTCTACAATTTTTTTCCTAAAATCTAAGCATTATTTTCTAAGCATTTAGTTATCCTAAAGCATTTTTTTCCTTTAAAATTTTTCTGGTAATAAGTTGGATTTCTCTTTCAATTTAGTAAAGTGATCCCTTCTATACTACATCAGAAGAGTGTTGTCTCAGAACCAATATACTTTATCATATTTCCAGACCCTTTTAGTACTACAGATGCCAACACAAAAACAATACTTTGATGTATTTCTCGCTCTTAATAACCTCCTTGTCAAGAAGAGTAACAAGTATTTTCTGATACTTAAAAAAAGCCTGTATTGCTATCTATACATGCATAACATACATGATAACATACAAGCCTGGATGTTTCTTATATTTTTCTAAGGAGTCCATATATATAAATATATCTGGCATATATAGTATCATATCCTTGATTATATAGCGTCTGAGAACCTCACAATGTGTACATGCAATGAGGTTCTCTTAAGAGCTCTCCAATATAGATGAAGAATAAGGAAACAAGGGGGAAAAAAAAGATTATTTGGCCAACAACCTAGTTTAGGCAGAGGAAATAAAAATACATTTTACATCTTGGTGTTGCATTTTAATTACAGAGCCATGATCCTTTGAAAGATGTTTAATTTTTCTATTCTTTGCTCATCTTAATAGGTACAGACAAAATCAAAAAACAACCTATGACTCTTCCTTTTTGTTTAGCACTTTTCAAAAAAATAAAACAGTGTATTTCAGTGCAAGAGTTCAGACTTTTCTAAGTGCTAGAACTACCGACAGAAGAACAAACCTCTGCTGTTAGTAGAAACTATCACTTAAAATATGACTAGAGATTATTGCAAAGTATAAATATTTCTGTTTACACTGTCATAATGAATAAGGAAACAACTAAACCCCTTGATATCTAAATTAACAAGGTGCAAGTCAAGCTGTCCTGATTCTGAAACTTTGTGATTGCTCAAAGCAACACATAAAAATCAGCTCTGCATGAGTGATGCACCTTTAGTAGTTGGTATATCAGAAAGGAATCAGCACGCTTTTGGATACTTACTTGTTCCTGCACAGCCTTTTTGTTTCTTATATTTTTAAAGGCTGTGCCCACTCACTTGTGTGCAGCTGCTATTGCCTGAGTTCTTCCAGATTTGAGCTTCAATTTTTGCACTTCTGCTCTCAGTCCATAGTCTCAGTGCAAGGCAGTCGCATCAATGGGTGCAGATTACTCATGAGTGCATAAATGGAGCTGGTGGAAAAACTGTGAACCAAAAAATAAATAAATAAATAAAAAATCTTAAGCTGCACAAAGGAGAAAACATGATCCTGTGGCTTCCAAAATACAAAAACTTTGAAACCTCAATAGAAATAAACAGGGATCATGTTCACAAATCATTTCAGCAAGTCCAAACACACTAACTCTGGATTCATCTTGCCTAGATGAGTAGAAAATTATTTTCAAAAATATATTAGGTTGGGTTTTTATTTTAAGAAACAGTGCAGCATTCAGACACTGATTCTGAAATAATAGTACTGTTTAAGGCAAAAATCTGATAGATTATATAAAATTTACACTGCTTATCATAACTGTGTCTTAAATTAAAGGTGTGATAGCTCAAGAGATGCTGTGCTGCAAATGAAGGCTTGTTCCTGCTAAGAAAGGTCTTTCAGGGAGTCCTCAGTTTCTGTTTTTCTAAAGCAGTATATGCACACAATCTGATCACTGTTGGTGCAAACATTTCTTCCTCTGCAACTTCTGTCACATGAAGCTATACTTCTGTATCACATCTAAGCCATGCATTTATGCATAAAATTGGAATTTCATCTTTTTTCTTCTTTCTTTTAAACACTTCCCCAGTTGTCTCGGTAATCTCTTTCAATTGTGTTATTTACATTTTAAAATGTTAACTTTTATTCTCTCAAATACTGCAGAACTGTAATGAAGTTTACTACAGATTACCAAAATTAGTAGATCATTCTCTTGATTTAAATTAGTTCTGAATTAAGCTTTCAGCCATGTAAAAGCCATAATGCACTTAGGATCCTTTTGACACTCTCCTCCTGCATATAAATGACATGGTTTGGTATGTATGTAAACAGAAGGCACTCATCCGTTTTCAGCTCTCATGACTTGGATAAAATCCCTGTACCAGCTATTTCAGTTTTAGTATCTTTGCGAGCACAGACTGCAAGCCCTGAAAAAAAAATCACAGAACATTTTCAAAATTTTCATGAAGTGAATTAGTAGGAGACATGAAATCATCAAAGATAGCTCAGTGGATTCTATTGGTGACTCCTACCAACATGAAACCATACCCTACGTAATAAAAGTCTTGGTTAACAGCTTTCAAGAAAAACATTTAAAGATGCCAAATGTCAAACAATCACTAAAGATACATTAGCTCCCACTTAAATCTTTTAAACAATCACACTCTTTTCTAACTAGCACAGTGCAGTGCAAAAATAGCCTGGATCAAAACACAAAGCTGCTAATCTCCAGGAAAAGCCAGCACCTCCTCTCCAGGACTAAGACTGTTGCTGGGATGATAAAGGAAGCGTGTGGTATTAACACTCTGCAGATACAGCAAAGGCTCCCTTATCAAGTAATGCAAACCTTTCAGCAGCAATAAATATAATTTTCATGTGTTGTGGGTCAACCTCAATAGGCAGGTAAGCACCGCACAGCTGTATCCATACATCTGATATAACTAGCTTTTGAAATAATACATCTATAAAAGAGCGAGGCAGAATAGATCAAAACTTAGCAGGCATGAAAATTAAACAAAAAAAAACCACAAAAACTTATGTAAGTTTAAAATATTTTGTTGGAAGAAATATATCCTTCCAGAGTTAAAATTTAATAGCACTAAATCAGTAAATGAGTTAAGTAGAATCAGTGTAATATGACATCCCTAATTCTGACAAATGTGCAGTGTATTTTCTCTAGATATTTGGAAAAAGGTCAAACAGGAACTTAAAAGAGCCAAAGATCAAAAGGTACTAACTTCATTCTTAAAAATGTGAACAAGAATAGCATAGCAAAACATGAAAATATCAGGTGATGTAGTTAAGATAGTAAGTGTCTTTTATCGTGTGTTCTAAAAAAGCGTGTATTCTTATTTTTGCAGAAGGCTAAGACAAGATGTGTGAAAGGAAACAAGCAAATATAATTCATTGGGACCTTCAGATTTCTTTTGACAGAGTCCTTGGAAAAAAGGTTTTAAAGAAAGTATTAATAACCACACAATAAGAAGTAAGTTTTAGGATGGATCACAAACTGGTTAGGAAAAAAAGAATGATAAACGGCAGTATGAAAAAGAAATGACAGTATTTTTGTACCAGAGATGAAGACAGAGCCAGTATGCATCAAGTTTTTTAAGACACGGATATACAAGAGATTAAATTTACAAATGTGCATTATTAGTTGATTAGATAGGAAAAACAACACCCAGTATTGTTATCCATTCCAAAAAGAGTGAATTCAACAACATGGTTGATAGGATGATAAATTCAATTTAATTTACCTTAGAAAAGAAATATCTCTAATATATAAACCAAATATGATTTCACAATGACTACAGATGAAGTATCACAAATTATGAGGGATAGAATTAAAAGTTTTATGGATCTAGAGCAGTATTTTAAACTGGATTATCAAGGATACTCCAGTATCCTGGGTACTGGAAATACCAGCTTCCTACATTATGCCCTTTGCCAGGATAAAATTCTTCAGAAGTAGCAGAAGAAAAAATAAAGTCTTTAAAATCCACCACGTTAAGAAAGCTGGGAGTTCAAATTTAAGATTCTAGTTAGCCTCTGCAAATTTTATATTTTTGTCAGGGTTGTGTACTCAGATTTATTCTACATTAATGCTGCTATACTTTCTGACTTACTGAACCTTGGAATGCTTGATGTGTCTTGAAAGAATTGCATAGATCAAATAAGGAATAGGATACTCCATTGTCTATACAAACACTCGTGGGTTTGTGTCTTTGTTTATTTCTTCATCTCAATATCCTCTAAGAGCAGTGAAGGAAATATAATCAAAATTATGGCAAAACAGGATGAGGTTACAGAACGAGAGCTGGAAACTACAGGATTGTATTGTAGTGCAGAGTCCTCTGTCCAGGTCTGCTTCCTTCCTAATATCCCTTGAATACCAAGGGTTTAAAAAGAAAATAAGAAACTCAGCTAATGGATTTCTTGGCACAGTGCATTTGTTTTTCCAGGGTAGCATAATTTTACATTTACATTTCATTAGTAACTTTTACCCTCAGGGTTCAATTCTAATTAATTAAATGTGGAAAAAAAAGGCCAGGTGACTTTCACCCTTTCAAGTGCAGCTTGAATTTAATCCTTTGAAACCAAGTATAAACACCAACCCTAAAATATAATTGCTATACCAGGAAAAGCTAAACTCAACACAATAACTCCGAGCTTGAACAACCCTGGAAGCACAAAGTGAAATTTGAGTCTTAGTGCAGCTATGTGCATGTGTAAGCAGTCTTAACTTTTCCTACCTTTCAAATTATTTTTTATCTTCCCCTTTAGAAGCATAATAAATCTCCAGGACAACAAGCCTTGAAGATTCAGTTTTCTGTGAGGATGTTCATCCCTGACAAAAGAATTCATAAAGTACAATGACAATTCACAGTTAAACAGATGTAGTTATTTCCATTCTTCAATTATAAAATAGTAACACAGATTTCCACTACTCAATTTCTAGCATATATTCTTTTTTCTTACAAGAAATGGCAAAGCTACAACTGTTTCTTCTCATGGGACTGTGTTATGGCAGCATCCTTAGCAGGCATTCTTAGGTGATTATAGGAGCTATTGTCAGCAATTATTGATATGTGAAACAATTATTACAAAATACAGCTTGCTAGAAAACCTAATTCCACAGAAGGCTTTGACATTTGGAACATTTTTTTTTTTCATAAAGTAGGATGCAAACCAGCTCCAGAGATATCTTTTAAAAAAAATAAATAATTAAATCCCTTGTATTCCAAGTACAGGACAGCTAATATGTAGTAATGGGGATCCTATGAGAACATTGAGTGAATGTCAAATTCTGAAGAATTGTTCAGTGAAGGTAAACATTAGCATAAATATAATAAAAGAGTGATATGACAGGGAGATTTGACATTCTTTTTCATCACACTCTTCTGGCACAGGTCTCTAAAGCACTGCCAAGTAAGTTCGTTCCATAAACAGTTGAACTTACCACCAGCTTTGACCTCTGCTAGCAAGATGGTTTTGGGACAACAATATCCATGGCATTTTAATTCAGTACATCATTACATGTAGGCCAGTCTTTTGTCACCAGCATATGTTAGAGAAGTTCATCTTCAAGTTCAGCAACTCACTTTTTAGTTATCAGAGAAAATTAATACGTTTTCTATAGTATTTTTATATGGCTTTTCTTTCATGCTTAAATGTTCCATATACTCCTATTTCATCTGGTGGGATTCAGTCCCCTTCATACTGTTTCCTGCGCATCAAAGCATACTTAATTACCAAAGAAGAATACAATTCTCTTGCGCTTGGGGGAAGGAGGAGTTGTTGTGCTGTACTACAAGTGTACTCATCTGCTTCCAGGGTGTTTTCATTAGAGTATTCCATCTTAGAAATGCCAGTAAGCTGCTTACCTGTAAAGAAATGAAGGTGTGCTATGACTCAAAATCAGGGGCCTCATGAATACAGCTAACTAGTTTGTAATACATTTGCACACAGCAGAGAAAGGGACAGGATTCTGTGATCTAAAAGGCCTATCAAGTCCTACGCCCCTTGTTTCTGTCATTCAAAGTGAATAATGTAGCAAATATTTTATTCTCTACAGATATCTAAACATTTACCTGCAGGAATGTTCTCTTTTGCAGTCACGTCCCTTTGGCATTTCTGCATAATGCATCTGAGAAAGATTTCTGTTTACATTGAATTTACTTTTACTGTTGCTCAAGGTCACAATTGCAGAAAATGTACTGTAATTCACATTTTGAAATCTGTGAATCTGACAGAAGCAGCCTGCGTATCTAACCCTGCTTAAATGCATAACATGGTACAGTAAATAGCACTTTATATCTCCTTTAAACTAGATATTGGGTTTTTTTGTTCATAGAGTCAATGGGAGAAAATAATCTCCAAAAGATGAGATTGTCCAGAAATAGCAAAATGGAAAAGTGTTGGGTGGAAAGAACCTTCTGGCTTTTATAAAGTACATTAATTTATAAAGTTGCTGTGAAAATTATGTTTTCCCATGTTTTCTTAATTCTAAAACCCAAATATTCCTGTAAAAGAAATAAATATAACCACAAATATAACCTCTACTATTTGAAATGTAATTAAACCTTCCATATAAGTTGTCTACTATATGGTGAGTACTTAAAGAGCTAAAAAAAAAATGACCAGGACGTGCTGCAAAGCACATGTGATTTCACAATTATTTCAGTTGTCATATATAGTCACAAATACAAACAGATTGCTCGTAAATATACATTTATCGAGACACTGGTAAAAATAATAGTTGCTTAAGACCACCTGTATTTGCAGGATATTTTTTTTTTGTTTTGTACAAACTTTTTCAAATTGTGTGGGCACTTTTCATGCAAAGTTCACAACTTCTGTTCTCCAGAAGCACCTTCCCTAAATATTGTGTCACATCATGCAATTAGAACATATTAGAGATGAAACCTGGAGCACCAGACCACATTTCAGCTTGCTTGTATCAGCCTGATCATTTGGGCGGTAACATCCAAAGAGGAGCCTACACCAGGAGAGATCAAAGGCGCAAAGGTCAACTCACAAACTGCTGCACCGAGGTAGCTGCAGCCTTCTGTTAGGTCTGGTTACACAATACCTAAGGCCTTCACAAGCAGCATATATATCTGTGCAATAAGCTGGATAGCAGCATTCTAGACAAGAGGAAACGGCCTCAAGTTGCCGCAGGGGAGGTTTAGGTTGGATATCAGGAAACACTTCTTTACTGAAAGAGTGATTGGGCGCTGGAACAGGCTGCCCAAGGAAGTGGTGGAGTCACCATCCCTGGAGGTGTTCAAAGAATGTGTAGATGGTGGCACTCCAGGACATGGTTTAGTAGGTATGGTGGTATTAGGTTGACGGTTGGACTTGATGATCTTGGAGGTCTCTTCCAAACTTAAGATTCAATGATTCTATGATTCTACACCATTTGACCTTTGGAAGGAGAATATATGCTTTAGCCTGAGTAAATTTACCATGTAAACATCAACATGGTTGAATTTGTTCCCAAATATTGCAAACCTGTTAATTCAACTTACTGATTTCTCAAGTTAAGATATTTTATTGGAAAAGAAATATTCAATTGAAATTTTTTGTTCTTCATTTCAGAATGTTGATTATGTATAAACCAGAAAGTATTAGTGGAGACTTATTTTATCATAATCCTGAGCAGAATGAGAAAAATAAATATGCTAAAATTCTCATGAGCCTATGACTAACAACTCCACTCCTCAGACACAGCAGTTCTTTCAAGCAGAAAAGACAGAGTTTTCCAGAATAGGGCCAAGACAACAGAATGAATTCCCTTATTACACGTGAGACAGTACAAACTGTATTCCAAGTGCAAGGCTCATTCCCTTGAATTACCACCTCCTACGCAATACGGACGACAGATATATAAATCACAATGGCTGCCAAAGGAAACCAGCAAATAAAAAAGCTCTATCAAAACAAGACACTTCATTGTACTTTCCCTCTGTGATAAAGGAAACAGAATAAAAATAATAAAAAGCCCTGTGTCTGATGTTAGCCCTATTACTAAACGACTACTAAAATATACCATTTTGTTATAGAATAGGAAAAGGAATAAAACAGAAATAGGAACAATAAGACATAGAAGATGGGTGAACACTGTCCCTGTGATTCTGACCCAGTTTCTAGACTAAAGATAAATTATTAAAAGTCATTGCTGTTTTCATTGTTTATTTTTGTGGTCCAGCCTTTCAGGAGTAATAAAAATTAAAATTCAGTCAGAGCTAAGGCTTGCATGGTAATTAATATTTCATCAATAACTTGAGTACTCTTCTTTACCAGTGAGCTTCCCTAAAAATCAGAGAAATCACATTGACTGCAATATATATACTGCCTAGTGCTTCTAACTGTGAGCTGTAAGACTGTATCCCAATATGCATTCATGTAATCTGTATACATTGTGGTATATCTGAATTACAAAATGGATTTTGTCAGAGTCCTTTTGTTAATGCACAGGCTAAAATAGCTGACAAAATCCAATGTGAGCAACAGCATTAATTTTTCAAATGATTCAATATATCGAGTATGCAGTTTTACCACGAAAAGAATAAAGATCAAAGAGATCCATTTGGGCAAAATTGGGATAAAAACATATCGCATTCAAGGACAAAAACACTTCACAGAATGGGTAACCCTTAGACTAAATCTTCTCTGTTCCAGTTCAGGTTTGTAAGGGAAACCTAAGTTTGTAAAGTGTCTATTTTTAAAGTAAATAAAATAAGTGTACAATATTAAGGATTAATCTTTCATCCTTTTTAAATGTTTATCAAGTTCAAAAGTGTAACATTTGAAGGCTTTTTAAGAGATTAAGTATTGCCATTATTATAAGCAATCTGAGTTCAAAATTATTTCTCCAGGTGGGGATTTTGTATATTTTGTTATTAAAGGAAAACATAGCAAAACCACAAGCAACTTTTGTGCATAACAACTTTAATTGTTTATTTAACTATAATAATCACGATCCTCTTCCTTTTATAGAGCTAAGACTTGTGAAAAAATTAGTTGGCTAAAGGTTTCCCCAAAAGGTCAATGGAAGAAGCAGCTAGAAAAATCCAGGAAATACAGTTTGTTTCCTGCGTATGCTGTAAGTCCTTTTTTTATTTCTGTCAGTAAAGAACAGAATCTTGCAGCAGGTCTTCTAAAATCACCAAAAATTTAGTAGGATGACTACATTTTGACTAGTCCATGTGGAAAGCTGATTGACAACCACAGTATGCACTCTCCAAAGCAGGTGGCAAAAGCCGTTAGTGCCTACTTTTCTTCATAAATTTTTATTTTCTCCCCATAAATAAATTATTCATCTGTCACTTCTGAGTTCACATTGTATTCTTCCCTTAAAACCACATTGTTTTCAAAGATGTCCTAGAGATTACTAATTTTCAGAGTAACAAAAAAAAAAATCAAATGTTTATGCAAACAAAACCAGAAGGATATTTTTTAAAGACCTATGGCCGTTAGGCACTTTCCTGTCCAGAATTAGAAAGAGATTACTTAGCAGTTTTTGAGTGAATCATATTACCTGTCTGTTGAGCAAGGAGTTAAAAGAATAAAGAGAAGTGTATAAATTATACTCGTGCAAATGCACATGATAAACTTTTTAATCCGCCTATATCAACAACTATTACATACCTGATATTTGCAAAAACACCACAATATCTACTTGATTAGGAAAGAGCTACAGCAGTCTAGATAAGTATCAATTTGAATGTAACTCATTGGAAATAGTAGCTCAGAAAGGGCCCAAAAACAAGGACAAGAGAGCCAGATGAAAGTAAAACAGATAGCTGGGGAAATGACTGCAGATTGCAGTTGAAATATCTGTGTATGTAACATATATAGATATAAAGGGGAATTATACCTATATACACACATGCACTTAATTTCCATATCTAATATATACACTATTATATAGAAATACAGAGAAATCATATGTAGAAAAATATATGTGGCTATATACATAAAAATCATATGCATAGAAATATAATGTATCTAGAAAATAGATACAGAAATACATATAAAAACAGAAATATGATATCTAGAAATCAAATATTAAAAAATCATGTTTCTGTATATAAAGAAACTATATGCAGAAATCAGAAAGTTGCAGGATGAAAAAGGAAATAACGCAGAACTGAAATCTGACAAGGAGACATAATCAGATCATGAAGAATAACAAAAAGTTATTTAAAAAAGACCCCACTGTTTCAGTATCTCAGATCAAAGTTAATCTGGAAAGCTGGAGAGGTTTCCAGCTGAAGGAACAATGTTGACTTGGTTTGTTATTTCCATCAGTTTTCATCATTCCAGGTTTTTTATTCTCTTCCTTTCCTTTTTCACTTCTGATATAGCAAATAATACAATTTTCTTTCCTCTTCTACTTTTTTTTTTCCACATTTCAGCACATAATATCATTTTTAAACACAGTCCTCACACTTCAATTTTTTTAATACTTTGTACTTAGATCTTTGAGTTAAAAAAAGCAGTTATTCTTTCTGTTTTGTGAAGTATCCAACGCTGAACAGATGTCATAGTTTGCTTCTCATTAAGAAGCCAAGCATCAGTCTTAAACAATTTAATGTCCCTCAGAGCACTTCTGTGTCATTAAAAAAAACCTATGAAATGTACTAGCATTTACCTGATTTCTCTGACTATTTCTCATTCTGTTTGGTATAACACAGCTATTTTTGTAATAAATATGAATGTTAAAATTCCTTTTTTTTGTTCTGCATTTTCTTCTTATTTAACATAGTAGTCATCTTTTTCTAGAATTTCAAACTTCTCTGTGAAGAAATGAACTAAAAATTTCTATAATCTTGATTTCCACCAGCTGTGCTTTGCTACTTTTCATTATTTTTGCCCTGCTTTAGTGATTTTTGTATATGAGCAGAGAACATCATGCGATATTGTGGGTTTTGCATAAATCTTTTTTCATTAAAATACATCAACAAGAAGCTACCACTTGAAAAACTTACCACTTTAAATACTCCAGTGCTTTGCAATCAAAAATACCTGGCATCATTTGTGCTTCAGAGCCAAGAAGTTGAAACATTCATTATAAGTTGTTAATAGAGGCTGCTGGTATTTTGCAGATACAGCTGGCTTACCCTGATTTTGAACTTTTTTTTTTTATAGCTCAGCTAGAAAATCAAGGGAATATAAAGAAAATGCAATGACACATTTAAACTTCCTGAAAGCTGTGTGTTTTTTCTCAGCATTCTGTTTGTAAAAAATTTCAGATTATTCTTTCAATAGTCCACCACTTGTGAGAGTCAGATGATCTCTTTTAGTCCTTCCCCAGGCTGTTCTTTCCATGGTGTCTGCTGTAGAAATGCCACCAGTAATAGCCTATGAGCTTCTGGAAAATGTAGAAGGAAAGCAAGACAGTAAGTGAACATCACTCTTGGCAAGGTGGAGTTAGGAGGGCAATGGGTGACCATTTGTGGGCGAAGAGGAGGAGAGAGTGAAGTGGGACTACCATGCAGGGATATATGCTGGGAGGCTGAAAAGGAAGGAGGATGTAAGTAGGAGGCTGATGTCCTTATTTGAAAGGAGGGAAAAAGACTTGAAACTGCTATGAAAAAGGGAAAGAGAAGAAAGGCACAGATCTATCTGGGATGACAAATAACTAACTCATTACTACTGATACTGATTATTCATACCAATGGTACCTAGAAAAATACAAAACAAAACCAAAACCAATCAATGAAGCTTGTGATTATCTGAGTTAAAGCATTCTAGGGTTCAATTTTCTTCATTTTACTCACCCTATCAGCATTTTCTTCTGGTCACAAAAGATACTTGAAGGCTGTAAAATTTTACGTCAAACATTTGTGAGCTTAAGGCTCAACAGGGTTATACTCCAATTCATTTATTGCACACATGTTGAGAACATTTAGGAACAAAAGCATATCTTTTTTTCACATCAAAATGCAAAACTATCAAGTTCTAAGCAGATAGAAACTCATATTTTTGTTCAGCACTACTAAAAGCCAGTTTTAAACATAGTTGTATTGTAAGTCTCGCCCAGACACTCTATTTCTGAAGCCAATAGACAGCTGTATGACTTCAGTAGCATCACAGTGGCCCTAAACTTAACTCTTATTTTAAAGTATAATTATAAATCCGAGCCTCAGTAATTACTTGCTTATGCTGGGAAGGCATAGGAAAAAATATTCCTTTTCCCTGTGTTTAAGCTGTAAGAATAATAATATTTACACTCAGTCCCTCAAGAATCATTTCCTAACCCCCATTTTTAAAAGGGGGAATAAGGAGGACCCGGGCAACTACAGGCCGGTCAGCCTCACCTCTGTGCCTGGCAAGGTCATGGAGCAGATTCTCCTGGAAACCATGCTAAGGCACATGAAGAGCAAGGAGGTGGTTGGTGACAGCCAACATGGCTTCACC
>JAAGAY010142133.1:18098-32692 GCA_011801015.1 Ardeotis arabs
CAAGAGGAGTGTGGCCAGCAGGTCGAGGGAGGTGATTCTCCCCCTCTACTCTGCCCTGGTGAGACCCCACCTGGAGTACTGTGTCCAGTTCTGGAGCCCCCAACATAAGAAGGACATGGACCAGTTGGAGAAGGTCCAGAGGAGGGCCACGAAGATGATAAGAGGGATGGAGCACCTCTCCTATGAAGAAAGGCTGAGAGAGTTGGGGCTGTTAAGCCTGGAGAAGAGGAGGCTCCAGGGAGACCTGATAGCAGTCTTCCAGTACCTCAAGGGGGCCTACAAGAAAGATGGGGCAAGGCTGTTCAGCAGGGCCTGTTGTGACAGGATGAGTGGTAATGGTTTTAAAATAGAGGGAGGTAGATTTAGATTGGATACTAGGAAAAAATTTTTTACAATGCAAGTTGTAGAACACTGGAACAGGTTGCCCAGAGAGGTGGTGGATGCCCCATCCCTGGAAACATTCAAGGCCAGGTTGGATGAGGCTCTGAGGAACCTGATATAGTCAGGGATGTCCCTGCTCTTTGCAGGGAGGTTGGACTAGATGACCTTTGAAGGTCCGTTCCAACTCTAACCATTCTATGATTCTATGATTCTTTAAATACCTAGAACATTAAAGACTAGATATCTTTCTTCTAAGATGGCATAACTAAATTCAGTGTTGGCTTTTTTTTTACTGCAGAATTACTACAGCCATAATTGTAGTAAATTTGTCTTTGACAGATTGCTCTCAGTCTCATTTAATGGTAACTACAGTAACGGAGTTCTACAATTATCAATTGTGAGTGCATTTTCTATCTAAATAAATAAAGATATCATCTAAGTTACACCTTTAATTACATCTGCATAATTAAGAGCTAATCATAACAATTTTAAAAGGATCTCTGCATTATTGAATTTTTAATCCTGTAATAGTACTGATGTTTAGGTATGTGTTTAACTGTGGTCTGAAAGTACCTTGCTAGTAGATAACTTTGTTACCTCAGTTTAAACAGGCACTGCAAAATTTTCACTTACTGGGAGGAAGATGAAACTTACTGAAAATTACTAAGTTTTGGTTAGGATTCAATTCAGTTGCACAGCATAGAAGTTACCTTGAGTGTTAGAAGCCATTTCTGCTTACGAGAGGGAAATATACCCTCTGACTCTTGTAGGAGCAAAATGAGTTCCTTGTTCTTGTTTTCCTGTCACACATATTAGAAATACAAAGTGAAGTTTACTGCTGGAAATACGAGGTGCATTAGCGGCAAGAATATTTATGTTACATGCAAATACAGAGGCGTTATCCATAAGCAAGCTGCAAATAGCCTGGGTTTCATTTTGTCAAAATTACAGGGAGTCACAAGACAAACTTAAAACAATTCATTGAGTCGACGACTTTTGATTCTCCTTTTATTAAGAAAATAATTTCTGGAGCAATAATTCACCTATGTCCTCCTCTAAATAGAGTAGAAGAGTAGATAATAAGTTTTTGCATTGTGCCACAAGCAGTGGTGCTATTAGCATATTCTCAAGCTTATCACCGATTTGTTGCAAAAGTTAAGGAAAAGTGGTCACTCAGGTCTGAATATCAAATTTAAGGGCAGATGTATTAAGAAATAGTAAATAGCACCTTTCCATATTTATTATGTATTTATTTATTGTAAACATAAAAGTCAAGCTCTATTGTGAAACATCCAAGATGTTTATTGTTTAGACATTTGAAATCGCAAGTTTCATCTGATTGTTTACACAGCAATGTCAGTGGTTTTTTTCAAGTCTTTTTTTCCCTTTGGTACAACATGGGTCACTATGAAGGAACTACTTTATATTTTTGCAAAGATGGCACTGGCCAGAGAGTAATGCACTTGTTAAAAGATTATAACTACCTCAAAAAGCTGTGTAAACTGTAACATTGTTTAATTTACCATAACCTTCCTGATATACTCAATTTATTGGAATAATCTGTATGACAAGTATGAGGAAGAAAGGTAATACAGGTTACATTACTATGCAAAGTCGAATACTTAAGTTTCTAAAGTGCTCAACTGTGAAACAGCTGTAACTGCTGCAATATTCTTGAATGAGCTACTGGTGATAACACCGTGATATATCCCTCATATGACACTTAAAAATATAAGTTATGTTACTGCTAATGCCTTAGTCTACTAGGTAAAAAAATTTGTAACAGTCAAGAAATTACCAAATATTGGTGTTATATGTTGGAGGACTTAAACCGAATGTTCACTGATTCCTCATAGAGGTATGGGTGAACTTCGTTTATTGAGGGCTTTTTCACACAGTTATAGGGTTTTCGGGGTTGCATGCGGGGGTAAGCTTATTGCTATTGGATACAAGGTTCGTAGCACGTGCCGATACTATATGACTGATTGGATACATGCAAATATACACGAGCATCTACGTCTTATTTTCCTCCCCACCTGCAGTTAACTAATCTTGTTTAACATTCCTTTCTGTTTACAATGCAGCTGTTTATCACTTACTTGACCATGCGGTGACCTCAAGATCTCCATTACTGCAGCTAAAGGCTGGGTTGTGCAGGCAGGCCTTAAATAGCACAGCATGCCCCTGTTCAGTGAGGATATTCTCTACAGTTATATGTTAATGTTTTGCCTTCAAAATATAGCTATTATGTCCAAACTCTCAAGCTCATATCTGAAATTTTATTACAGCTTCTATTTGTGACTGCATGATCTTGCTCATTTAATGTGCTGGAATCTATAAAAAGCTCCATAGGGTGAAAAAGCCACTCTTCATTTTAAGCTTTCAAAGATATCTTCCTATATGTGATTTGCAGAAGTAAATTTCTTTAATCTCTGTATATTCTCAATTCACCATTTTTAGCCATTTAAATGCTTTTAATACCTAGCAAGATAAATTTCAACACTGAAAAATTCTGGTGCGGTCTTGTGCCTTAAGTAAAAAAAACATTACTACAAGAAAACTTTAGAAGATTATCACTTAGTAGGACATTACTTCTTATAGATAGAATAAGCATTTTATTTGAATATTTTAAACTCCTCATTGTATCTCACTTAAAGAAAAATAGAATTTCTGTGCTCTCTCTCTCTAACTACTATACTGACACTGAAAATAGCATAACAAAACCCGAAGTTAACCACTGTGGTATGTTTCAAAGATGCAAATCTAGATTATGTACAATCCCAAGCTACCTTTAACCTTCTTAGCTTGGATACTAAAAGGAATATAGGTGTGGCATCATAGCCTTCAAAGCAACCTCCACAAGCATGCTCAGCTAAGATGCTCATGGTCTCCACCAATCCTAAAATTAAGCTATAATCTCAAAGCTGATGCACTTTTAAAACAGAGCTTTCAGTTTCATATATGCTATATTCATATCTGCCTATTGCAATAGAATATTACATATTGAGAGAGAAAATTACAGTAAGGGAGGTGCTATCAAATAATCCTTGAACATTTTACCTTCAAGTGAAAAACATTGATTTGTTTTCTTGCTCTGTGACAAATTGTAAATGTTGGGATAACACTCACACCAGGATAAGCACAGTTATTAGCAGTGTTTCTTATCCGTACGTGCTATTACAGCGATAACAGAGCCTTTGATTGATTTAGATACAGTTGATTGCTGAAAAACACTTTGCCCCATTTGCTGCTAAAAAGCAACACCACTGGAGAACATTGTTGAGCTGAGCTCATGACTAGTACCCGGTAACTGTTGACACAACTCCTCCTTTCAGAAAGATGTACGGTTGTTAAGAAAACAGCCCTGTGTTATGATAAATTCACCTTACACTTTTATTGCTGTTATTACTACTTGCTGCTTGCAAGTCAGCCTAACAAATGACTATAAGTCTTAGTTAAGGAAATGCCAAGCCTTCTGTTTTCAGTCAGGTAAATTTAGTCAAACACAGAAAACATGAAATCTCTACATAGGGATAGAAGACATCTAGCCAGAAATAAAATTCTAAAATTACTTTGTTAAAATAATCATCTAAATAATGCTTCTTAAGAGGACACAATAGCACCTATTACTCTTCACCTTATTCAATCAACTTCTAGCCCACAGATGCAATTGATACCAAACCATCACTGCTGTGTTAAACATAATTGCTGCCACAGCAGTTACATTTAACTGGACTCCCTCAATGTAAAGACTTAACTGCAATTAAAACACATGAGTATCAGAGCAATTCACCCGAAGAAATACTGTTCCAAAAATACTTGGTTGGCCACTACAGTCTTAACACGCTCCACTTCTGTAGGTTCATTGTAGTGGCCCCATGATGGTTTTACTGTAATGAAAATCTTTCTACTAGCTTTGATTACTAGCTTTATTCCTCATGAGTAAAAGTGTAGAAGCATTTGTCAATTAAGATTTTTGTTCACTATTTCCCATCAACTTTCATTTCCAGTTCCTTGAAGTTCCACTTGATATTAAAATTAAGCCATCAGCACAGCTCAAGACAACATTAAAAAAAAAAAAAAATCATTGACCTAAATCTATATCTCAAGTACACGTGGTTCGGCTTCAGCAAGAATAGTGACAGAGATACAATGGTCTATGTAGTCTACTATCCTAGTGAGTTAAATTCACTTTTAATTTTATTCTCTTTAAAATACAGGAATACTCACAGCATTTAGGGCAAAAGTGGCTCCTATGATCAGTGCTACAGATCTCTGGGAATCCCAAATATGGAACAAGAGTAGAATATGTAATAGAAACCTGCAATGCAGATAAGAGGTATATAATGCATTTCAGATAAGTTTGCCTTGGGGAAAAAATTGAAACCCTGTGATAACATCTGTATCCATTTCTACAAGCCTCATCATCTGTTCTAATAAAAGTAGTAATTATTTCTTCTGTTAAATTAATGTAATTGTTTTAGTGGTAAATCTTTATTTTAAAATATTTTCAAGTTAATATGTAATTATATTCTAATTTTATAAATGTAGTTTTTTCAGTATTGCATAGAAGTCTCAGAACATCTTTCATTGAAATGAGATTGCCCCGTTCTGTGATGTAAATTAACTTATGAAGTGGAAAATAATTAAATTTAAATATTGTGATGCACACAAGTAGGAGGATGGAGGTAGTGCTCAAGCAGACAAATTTAAAAGTTACGGAAAGGGAACACTGGTCCTTACTATGCTTTAAGTACTTTTAAATTCCAGTCCAACAAAAGATTTTTAAGTTGAGGGCTGGGGGCTTTTTCAGACTTTGTTTTTCATTTGAAAGTCCACATGATTTTTGAATCATCAATCTTTCACACTATTATCTTTCACACTATTTCAGCCATGAGGTCTTCATGGTGTTAGCATCTTTTTCCCTTCTCCCCTCCTCCTTGTCGTATTGACACATTGAATCTTATCTTAAAATAGCTCTAATACTACTGTAAACATTGCTGAAGTAGACATTTTGCATGCATATTGAACTTTATTTTCCATGCAGTTGCCTGTATTAACTCACATAAAAAAGCAGAGTAAAATCAGTCCTAAAGTAAAGACTTTGACCTAGCAGGAAGTGAATCTCATTGTACATTTCTGAAGTTCGTATGTTGGATTTGTAACAACTAAAGGTGTGACACTGCTGTAAAGGAAATGTCAAATACCTTTTAAATTATAGTAATGATAATTTTAAGCAGTCTTTCTAGTTCAGGTAAACTCAGTGGAACTATTCCTTGGTGCCATTGATACTTTGTTAAGTTTTCTGTTTTGAACTGGAAAATATGAAGCATCTTATAAAAATCAATACCGTGCCTTCGAGTTAAATAAAACATTAATTTCCAACACTTTTATCTCAGATATATGGCACATCTTACAAAAGGGTTCAGCAATAAGCAATAAAAAAATATTTGGTGTAAGAAAAGCTAGAGCCTGAAGAAAATTAGAAAATAATATTTTTTATAGGAGCCAATAAAAGGGGGAAATCAAGGTACAAGATAATTTTTGGTATCTAATATTTGATTCATTTTTACATACTAAAGATTAACAGAATATTTGACAAAAACAAGTCCTTAGACCTTTCCAACAGTTCCTTTCACTTCTTGAATTTTACAGAAAGACTCTTTAACGAGCTCAGTGAAAGCTATATTAACTTTTTGCTGATGTCAAGAATTTTTTTTCTGTCTGAAACTGAAATAATCCCCAGAGATAACATTTGACTTTCAAACATACATGCTGTTCATGTGGGCAGTCAGGTAAATAGGCCTTGACACGGTTTTGGGGGTTTGGGGCATTTCTTTAATTAGATTACACTCATACTAAAATACTTGGCTAAGTCTCTAAGTCATGGAAGATAACCTAGTATTCCACAGCACGTTGTCATGTGGACATATTTACCATCAACTACCATATATTATAGGTTGGATCTAAGTGGGCAGACTCCTCAGTGGCCCAGCAAAGACAAATTTAAGAAATGCTGGGTCAAATACCACCTGCAAACCATAACACAAAAACAGCCTAGATGGTCTTCTAATCCATCTTCCAAGATCTTCCTTTACAGATTCCCAGACATCATCAGGCTTGGTTCATGCTTCTGTTGGTTCCTTGACAAGGTAATTTACTGCTTGTGGTGCACATGAGGATTAACATATAGACAGCAAATGTGTGTAGGTCAGAAAGCACCACCATAGGTGTGGACATCAAGAGACTTTGCATAATCATTCCACAATGGCCAAGTGTCCCACAGAGTGTAGAGCTCAAAAAGATTTCCACAGTGGAAACAAGAACTTCCAAAAACAAAATGCCACAAAAAGTGCTTTGTTCCCAAGATAAGTCCTTCTCAGGAAATGCAGCTTTTCACCAACAAGCAAAAATTTGCAAGCCTTCTGAGTGCTGCCAGAATGCCTTTGGACTGCATGCATCAGAGATTCTACCACTCTGAGCTTAAATTTGAATAAAGAGAAAGATGGACAAAAAAGCATCTGTCCCTCTCAGCTGTGCCAGTATTGTTACCAAAAAAGCATTTTCTTCACCCATTTTTGGTGTGGTTCTGACAAGGTTACAAGATAAGACACCTAAGTGGCATAAGATTTACAAAGTTTGTTATCAGCTTATAAGTTGCATATGTATATTGTATTAATAAGGTAAAAATATAAATACAACTTTTCTTTTCAATGCTGAAAGGAAATTTTTGCCCAAGTAGCAAAAACCCATTTAGGAGTGCTGATTTTTATTCTGACATAACCTATAGTGGATAAATTCAGAACTTTTGGCTGGAGCACTTTTTCAGTTCTCTGAGAAAATATTAGTAATTTCCTCCTATTAATTAATCATCATTTAATTAATCAGTAAGTAGTTAAACAACATACATTTTCATGGAGAATGTGCAGCCTCAGAATTCTACAGGGGTTGTCTAAACCTTACAATCTTATTGACCCCAATAACCTGAGAAATTAGATAGCATTTAAAATAGACAATTATAAAGTCATTTAAATAATTGTCATTCAGAAAGTTTTTCTGAACAACACAGCTAAGTGAAAAATTAAGACTATTCTACATTATAGAATCATAGAATCATAGAATGGTTAGGGTTGGAAGGGACCTTCAAAGGTCATTAATAAAATAAGGTATAACTGACAAAACTGTGCAGATCTTATATAGATGGTGGCAAGGACAAACATCCTGAAATATTGTCTAAATAAATACAAAACCAGTATCCATACTATATTTCATATGATCACACTTTAATATTTCATCACAGTGAGAATTCAAGTAATTGTCCATGTTTCTATGGATCCACAGGTCTGTGTTTACAGTTGCATTAATAACTTACAAAAGGTGCTTCTTCTAAGCCACTTAAACACTGAAATTTAGTATGAACTGTTATTGAGTACAGGCGATCTAAACAAGCCTGCAATGGTAGACAAGTCATAACAGCATGGAAAAAAATAAAAGAGACAAAGTTTCCTACCATTTTCTTAAAATCCCTTTCTTTGAATGTACAGGGTATCATTGTCTCATTCTAACTGGAAGATAATATCTCATTTTAAATACAACCCAGGCTTATTTTGTAATGGTCCATCTTTTCTGAAATGTTTGAAAATAATTCAAAAGAATTGTATTATTTATGCTTCAAAACAATGGCCTCCCTCAATTAATAAGTATTTTCATGTCATTTTTTAACTAGAAGGTTATTTTCCTTCCCATAAAATAAATTTGCACTTATTAACTATGTTAGTAAGTAAATTGGTGACCACTGTGTATTAAATGCATTGTCAAAGTGAATTTCCCCACAGATCTGTCAGCAGTTATTTTTAAGTACAGGAAATCATGTTCTAAAGCTAGGAAACACACGACACTTGAGTACACAAGGTATTTTGCAGTCCTATGGCTCTCCAGGAACCAACCTGTCAGGATAAATATTGTCACAGAGTTTTCTCAACAGATTGCTTTGCCATCCAAAAGACATAAGCTTTTATCACTTCAAAGGGTCAGGAAGGTTTCTTTGGACCTGAATTTGTAATGAAACAAACAAATTTGTCTCCTTACTTGGACATGTAGAAAGGGATAAATATTTTGACTAGCTGTTTTTTAAATAAAAATAAATTATTAAATAAAAATAAATTACTAGAATGAAATTTAACAGAAGAAAAAGTAGTGAATTGTACTATTTCTTAAGCTGTGCTGCTCAGTACCAAATGTAATTTTTTCAGATATGATAACACAAAAAAAAAGGAACAGAAACATCATGCTGTGACACATGTGAGATATGCCTTTGCATTATTTATAGTACCATATCATACTGCCATCCTTCAACTTAGCTTGATTTAGCTTTACTTTATGACATGTTTTTTACAATTGATGATTAAATTAGAACCCAGTCTTCATTGGACTCTCCCATCAGCAGAAGTTATTGCATGTGAATTAGGAGATCATTACAGTAGTCTGAAAATTATTATTAAAAAATTTAAATAATGCTAAACTCACTATAACTATCTATTACCCGGCAAAAATACTAGATAGAACTGGACAAAAAAAAGATAAAAATCCATGAAATATGATATGAATCAATCTGAATCATTCTTAATGCATATAAAATATACTACCTTCAAGAAAAAAAGAAAGATCTAAATTTTAAGAATTTCCTTAGAGCAAGCAAATGCTTGATTCCATTTCTGTTGCAACTCATTCTGTGGTGATGCATGAATTATACATTTGTGATAATATTCAGAGAAGGTTAGCAAAATAAACAGAAAAAAAATCAATTCATCGTTATTTTTACTATCTAAAATTAGCTACTGTATTTGAAGAAGCATCACCTGTTAACAAGGGCTACGTACAAGAAAGCATCCTCAGAAGTTTAGCTTTGTTCTTTACTAGTGTTTTGCTTTTGTTCATGTGTATGCACACCACCTGCGCTTCTCTTTGATTTCAGGATTCAGCTGAACTGCAGCCTGCTTGGTTTCATACAGTTTTAAACAAAATTATTACTCCCTGCTGAGAAGCAACAGGACATGAGAATCCCATATCAACTCTGACCCACGCTGCAGAAACTTTGACAGATTTTTGGCAAAACTGTAGAAGATACTCAAATGCAACTGGCAGAGTAATTGAGAGGTTTATAAGCTCAATTGCTTTTGCTTGAGAGCATGGTATATTCAACTAAAGATGAACTGATAACATGCACTTGAAAAATACAGTGAAGAAATCAGATTTTTAAGAGCTGAAAACACATTTCTTTCATGTTCTTACTTGCAAATCAACAGTCTGAAAACTTAACATGCCTACTTCTTTACACTATATAGTAGTAATTCTACTTGGCATTTGAAGAGTCTGAGAAATTCACCCAGTGGAACAGAAAGCAAAATCTCAAAGATGTAATTAAGTCAGATTAGGGCAAAAAGAAAACAGATTCCTAATGGTGTACTCTTTCCATTAAAAAAAAAAGAAACTTTTGAGGAGCACCAACCTTTAATTCAAAAAAGTTCTTTACTGCTATTTCAAAATACTCTATGTAATTCCTTCTTGTGGAGTAAGATCTGCTCCACAACTTCATAATTACTTGATAAATAATGCAATAAACTTTCCTCTCTCTAATCCTTCAAACTCCCAAAGAGTTACAAAACCATCTCTATTTTACTTCTAGCATTTCCTTTATGAGAAGCACAGGCTCATGAAATGCCTTTGCATCACTTTTAATGCCTGCAATAATTCAAGAGGAAATCTTGATTACTAAGTCCTGAGATATTTTAGACAGTTTTAGATAATTCAAATGCCCCCTTTTGTATTGTTGCCAACTGTTTCATATCTCATTTCAAATCATTAGAAGAAATGATGACTATTTCTAAATAACAGGGACTATTTCTGAGGGCTTTTATATGGGCTTGACTTTATTGACATTAGTTTCCCTGTCAGGCAGAGAGAGGATAAACACAGCACAACAAACTGATTTTTTTTTTTAAGAATTATAACTGACATAACTGCTTTGCTATAGTGAATAAACTAGACCAAACATTTATTTTATCATTAAATGTGTACTATAACTCAGTACTACATAGTAATGTATTCATAGAATTTAGGGCCAGACATTCATTTCTTGTGGATAAACACAGTTATGAGTCAAGCTATATTCTAGCTAGAAGAAGATTCAAGAAGTCTTCCTAAAGCCGCACAGCAATGGACAACTGGCAAGAAGTTAATTAAAAATTCAGTCACATCACACATTGAATTCTGAGTATGAATAGTGAATATGGATGAGAGAGAGAGAGAAAGGAATTAACAGAGTCAAGACATTGCTGAGAATTCAGAAGGTCCTCCCCAATGCCCTTCTCAATAGCCCCCAGCAGCTACAATCAGCATCAAGTTTGTTCCACTAATCTCCCGTTTTCTACTCTATACTGACCAGAAAATGCAAGGGAAGCTTTTGCATGTGCCAAAAAGCTACCTGTTCATAGAGGCAGTAGTGAAAATAGGAAAGATCTATTGGTATGTCCCAATTTTTATCCTGTCCAATTTAATGTGATGAGTGATTAAACACTACATCTGCCAATGTAATTTATTTGCATGGATTGAAGTTCTGTGGTCCCATAATTTCAGTTGCATTTGTACTAAGAACTCCTCCATTCATTGCTCTTTCTGCTACAAAACTGAGCAGCTCATTCAAAGTTTACTTTTTATGATGTAAATAAAAAAAAAAAGCCACTTTACAGATACTTTTATTCCTCTGCTCAACTCCAGCAAGTTGCTGTAGGACGGTGGTAGTCAAAGCAACTTTTTACTGATTGGTGATTTCACTCTTTGCTGCAATTACGTGTGAAATGTACAGAAACAGAAGAATACAGTGGAAATCAAGAAAAGCACTGTCACAATTAGCCAGGTTTGCACTACACCCTATCTTTTACCGTTCAAACACAGTAAGGTGGAATTAGGGAAATTTATTACAGGTAGTTTGTTATTATAGGCAGTAGATTTAAGTACAAAAAATGATTTGCTGTTTCTTTCAGCTTTTAAAATTTTCAAAAGTCTTTCTGTCTATGTGTTAGTGAAACATAAGTAATAGTAAAGAAGCTCAAGCTGAACTTTCCTCTCTGTAGGCTATCTCCTTGTTAAACTGACAAAACAATGCTCTATGTCAACTCTAAATTTTGTTATTAGAGATGGCTTTCTGACCTGTTGATTATAGGCTCTCACAATCTGTTACAGTATTATTTTTCTGTTGCCAGAATATTCCCAGAAGAATGGAGGTTCAAGACAAAACCATACCCTAAACCTGTAGTGAATGGATTTCAGCATCACTTATTTCCAGAAGCCCAAGGTGAATTTGACTGGGATTTTTTTTCATACTGCTTTGAGAAAATGTGTTACTGTAATTCATTCTTTCACCTCTCTCAAAAAAATTAAACTTTTTTTTAATAAATCATATAATGAAGGGAGTGTAAAACCAGATAAAAGTAAATCATTTAACTCATGTACATATATTCACCTGTACTAGCTGCTCTAATCCTCCTATAAAAATATTGAATGTGTGTGAATACTGTTCTGTAGCTACAAAAACTGTAGTAACTTACAGTCTTCTAGCTGAAACAAGAAGCTGAGGCACTATTTTTTGTTTGTTGTTTGTTTGGAAGCATATTAAAGTGTGAGAGAAGATTAGTCTTCTGGGTGCTACAGACTGAGTATGCAATGAAAAAAGGTTACCTTCTAAATAAAAGGAACATAAAAGAAGCTAATTGATTTGAAGAAGATTGTCCGTATTCTCTTGGGCATTTTATGTTGGTGCCTAACACCCACAGAATTTGAGTGAGAACTAGATATTTAAATATCCCTGAGAAATAAGGCTTAAGTGCCTTCTTCCCTCCCTATTTCTTATGAATAATATCTTTGTTTACCCAGCAACCATCTATCTTTTCCTGTTTTTCATTTTTAGAAAAGAACAGTAGAGACCTCACGTCCTTCTTCTATTCTTTTTTTAGACCAGTATCCCCAAAGATTTTTAGTTCTCCACTGTGGAAAGCAACAGCTGCCATTCCAATACATCCTATTTATTAAACTTGAATGCTGGGTGAGTAACTTCCCTCCACTGTAATCGTTTGGAGCCCATTACTGAAGAGATAATCTAGCTATTTACTGATGCAGTCCTCAGGATCTGTGTGCTAGAGCCTTGAACATTGCTTAGGACAGAGTGCCATGATTGTTCATGAATAACTCCTGCTCCTGAAACAACATGGGTACTCTTGACAGCACTGGTTGGCCTAATTTTAGACCAACTACTCCTCCTTCCCCCAGGACAGCATGGATGCTTGTGCCTTCCCATTGCTCAGGAAGCCTCTCAGCCACTTCCAGCACCTGACCTGACCTATTCTAAAACAGGTTAAGTCAGCACCTGCCTTAAGGTGAAACAAAGACCTTTATTTAGGTTGAACACAAAGACATTGTATCCACAAAGTTTCACAAATTGGACTTAAAGTAAAGCCTTAATTACACAGCAATATCTTTCATGTCCTTAAAACACATGTACACAGAGTAAAGCTTTATAAAGATCTTACAGATTTCTTAATAGTAAAGCAACATCTTTCTTTCTTCATCACATCATTAAATAAGAACAGTTATTTGGGATATCTTTCTTGGTGTAAAACTCAAGTGGCCTTGCGCATGTTGATCAAAATTTAAAACACATCATTGTTTAATTTGCAATATCTATAGACAGGTGAGAATACTTTCTGAATTACTACTTTTATTAGAAAAAAAAATTATTCTTTATATTACAGTCAAGTAAACATATACACTTGCACCACATTCCAGTTTTGGCACTACACCACCAATATATTACCTATGGAATATATTCTCAAAACCAAGTCTCTAAAAATGGGTGATAATTGGAAAAAGTCATCATCAATAAGAGGAGTTAACTAAGATAGGACTGCTAGACTGTGTGACAGCTTCTGTGCTTTAGGTTTGTGCTATGACTTTTCCAGCATAACATTGAAGGCTTGGTTTATTCAAAGCACAACTGTTATTTACAAGTTAATGTTTTTCAGAAAAGAAGTGTGCTTTATTTGCTGGTCATATACTACATACATTTCTTTCAAACTTCCTTTTGAAGTATCAAAGGAGTATTACCTGTTGGACATTAATATAACAGAAAATTGAGAAAAATCAATACACCTAGATCAACAAATACCATCCTGTGCACCAGAAATTGAGACTTGATGCCAGTACGATTTTTGAAATATTCAAAAAACACTAAACTTTCACTTATTAATTTAAGTTTAAAGATCTGCTTAATTGCTTTGCTATATGAGTGTATCTTCTAATTAGAATTTAACTTTGCTGTCTGGGAGCTCTGGCAGAAAATCTGCATTCTAGGGTCAAAGTAAAGTGAAATTGAACAGATCTGAGTATTTTACAACTCTGTTCATTTTCTAAATTTTTTGAAGTGTAAGTACACACTGATGGTGCTGTTAAAATTTCCCCCTAGTGCATGAAGACTGCTACAGATACTTAGAATCACAATTTTAACACTTTCCTGATAGCAAGAAGACAAAAAAAAAAAGTAATTCAGTTAAGCATTAAGCCCATTGTTCTAAAAAAAAAAAGTATAAAATGTATAAATGTATAAAAAATCATCTACAAAGGTGTAATTGATATCCTAAATAGATGTAATGCATTGCATTCTGCAGTTCAGAGATAGGACAATAAAGGCATTTTTTACTGTGCCTTACGAAATACTGTTCACAAAGAAATATTGTAAAAAGCAAGAATACATAAAAGTCTTAAAATTCTACCTTGTGAAGAAAACTATATCAATAGAAGAAGAAAGCTTTTATGTTACATCCTCAATGAGGTAGCTGAAAGATTTTTAAAAATACTGGATTTTACTACATAGAAAAACGTAATATAAAGAAAATTGTTTGAATATTGTATCTGGAACTGAGCCTATTAAACTCAAACCACAATATCATCAATTTTAAGGAAATATGGATTTTTTTTTTCTAAGAAGAATGTATATTTCTAGTCTTAAGTGGTGATCAAAGCTACAAAGTAAGAATATTCTAGACATTTGCTTTGACCAAAATCTCACAGGAAAAGATTATGTTGGAAGATTTGCATATGTAAAATTCAGTGAAACTAAGTGGTTTTGTTAGTTTTTTTAATAGACTGGCACTACAATAGAT
>JAAGAY010142133.1:32754-74443 GCA_011801015.1 Ardeotis arabs
CCCAAAAAAAAAAAAAAAAAAAAAAAGGGTTTTACAGCGTGGAGGAAGAAAACTCTGTTCTACCAACTTTCCATTTCTATCTATGAAGGTATCCTGGTTTCAGCTGGGATGGAGCTTTTTTTTTTCCCAGTAGCTACTGTGTTTTGGATTTGGTAAGTGAAGAATGTTGATAAAACACTGATGTTATTATTTGTTGCTAAAGAGATCAAGGACTTTTTCAGCTTCCCAGGTTTTGCTAATGTGCAGGTGCAGGATGCTGGGAGGGATACAGCCAGAATAGTTGACCCAAACTGGCCAAAGGAAGTATTTCATACCATAGATGTCATGCTCAGCATATAAGTGAGGGTTGGTCAATAGACAGCTCTCTTCTTTCTTTCTGTCTTTCAGGATTGTTTCAAGATTGCTCTCAGTTCTGTTCTGTGATTGCTGTTTGGGACAGGCTGTGTCAGTCATTAAGTCTTCAAGTGGTGAGAAACTGTGCATTTGTATATTTTATTATCATTATATTTCTATTATTGTTGTTGTTGTTGTTGTTATTATTATTATCTTTGCTGTCCTACTAAATTGCCTTTATCTTAGCTCATGAGTTTTCCTTTCTTTGTGACTCTCTGTCCCATTTCTCCGAGGGGGGGATGTGGAACGCACGGCTGCATGGTACTTGGTGGCTGTCTGAGGTTAAACCACAACAGATGGCCATAGCAGAAGGCAGCTGGCTCTTGCAGTCTGACATATAATGAAATGGATCTATTAGATACAATCGTCGTTGCATTTTTATTTTTCGTAAACTTTGCAGCACCAAATAATACCAAACATTGGATACTAACTTTGGAATCTGTGGAGTACCAGTATCCATAGCTCTAGTTTTCATATTTTGAAGGTTGTATGTTATTTTAATATTCTTCTCAAGCTCAGATATGACCATTGGTTCATCAGTGCTTGGAACAAAACAAAGCTATAATATCATTCTCTCAAATTTTTGAAGAAGTTTGAGTCTCAGTATCTCCTAAGTAGCTGTAACAAGCTACAACACAACCCCAAATATGTATCCTCACAAGTCTCAGTTCACAGGATAGCAATGAAAATGAGAAGTTGGTTTAAAGGTTGTTGTTAAAGATACTAGGAGATTCATCAATGATCCATGAACATGTAGGATATGAGTCTGGTGAGTAAATCCTAGATATATTAGGATCAGGGTTCTTAAGAACACCCAAGGACTTCAGTTCAGATAGCTGATTAATGAAAATCAATCATCAACTATTAGAAAGCTAACTAATTTAGCACTATATTGAAGAGAAACAAAAATAAGGAACTTTGCAATTGATATAAGACCTCTATAGTAATAATCTGACAAACTCGCACAAGAATTGTAAAGCTTTATATTTTATGCAACCATATAAAGTCCACCAAAGCAAAGATTTTTGAATGAGTTAAAAATCAAAATTAATCTCAACTAAACATCTTACAAAGCAATATTAATAATTTAAAATTAATCAAAAGGGAAAATAATAAAGATAATTTTGTCACAGACAGCCGTTTGAACAGAGCTGTGTATAAGAAGAGCTTAAGTTCATTGTTACGAATTATGCACCAAATTTCCCTAATGTTATGACGAGCATAATGGCATGCACTTTTCTGATTAGGAATACAGGAAAAAAAGCTAAGTAAGTTTCCATTTATAAGAGGCATCCAGAGTGAGGTTACTAGGAAAAGGGGCAGTAAAAAAATACTAATAATTCTCTTAATTGACAGGAAAGCCTCTTAAATGCATAGCTGTTTCTTTCCAACAGATTGAATCTCTGAGTTATTGAATTCAATATTATAGCTTTATTTTAAGGGGCACTGGAGAGGTCAAATGTGATTTTTAATTGCTTACTGTAGAGCTTATAAAAAGTTTGTTTTCTAATGACTTCTTTTTTCAACATAGCATGAGGGCAGAACCTAATTAGCTGACTATATTTTCTGATTATCATGAAAAAGCACATGCTGTAGTCTTCAAGTAATTTTTAAATCCCTAAAACACCTCATCAAAGTATATAAATTTTTAATTTAAATTATTTTATTTATATTGGTTTTCCAATCCTTCTAGCCTCACAGGACTCCTATTTGGTGTGTTAGTATCAGTTCTACAATTTTGAAGACTTTTTTTTTCTTTACAATAACCATTAATCAACTTGGAATGTTTACATATATTTAACTGGATTTCTCTTCCTGTAGCATTTGCATGCAATCTGTGCCATCATTAATTTATATTAGTTTTAGAAATACCATACACATTATAACCTGCTGATGTGAATTTTGCATTTGAATGCTGCAGACAAATTGGGGCTTAAGTGACAACTGTTTAGATGCATCATGGTCTGTTAATATATTATAGATTTTTTCTACTGCAGGTTGCATGGGTACCTGGTCCAAGAATGAAGAGTCCAAATACATTTCACAATACAAATAGGTGAGCTAGAACACACTTTTCTCTAAGAACAGCTATAGTTACCCTACTCAAAAAATTGTGCTCATATGCAGCACAATCGTACTTTTGATCTCTGTACTCTCATGAGACAAAAGTAGTACCTTGATTACGAGAAAGAAACTGTAATCGTAAAATAGGATAAGAAGAGTAATAAGCAGCAAGTATTAAAGATTATTCTTAATCTTGGAAAGCATTTTCACGGCTGAACCTAAATACCTTGGTATGATATTCTGCTCAACACAATTGTATCAAGACAAGTTGAAAATGGACTCTCTGGATTTTTCAGAAAAATTCCTTACTAGGCTAGCTGAGGAAGAAGAGATTTAAAATTCTCTTAGAAGTCAGTGTTCCTAGAAAAACTGTTTTCTGCTATAATATATAAATTAAACAAAAAAAATTCTTTATCTCTTGAAATAGAAGCCAGGTCTTGATGTGAAATTCCATGAATTTATATAGAATTATAGAATTATTCCGGTTGGAAAAGACCTTTAAGATCATCAAGTACAACCATTAACCTAGCACTTCCAACTCCCCCACTAAACCATGTCCATAAGTGCCCTATCTAAATGTCTTTTAAATACCTCCAGGGATGATGACTCAACCACCTCCCTGGGCATCCTGTTCCAATGCTTGACAACCCTTCTGCTGAAAGAATTTTTCCTAATTTCCAATCTGAACCTCCCCTGGCATAACTTAAGGCCATTTCCTCTTGTCTTATCACAAGTTATTTGGGAGAAGAGACCAACACCCACCTCCCCACAACCTCTTTTCAGGTAGTTGTAGAGAGCGATAAGGTCTACCTTCAGCCCCCTTTTCTCCAAGCTAAACAATCCTGACCCCCTCAGCCACTCCTCATAAGACTTATGCTCTAGACCTTCACCAGCTTTGTTGTTCTTTGGACATGCTCCAGCACCTCAAAATCTTTCTTTTAATAAGGGACCTGAAACTGAACACGGTATTCGAGGTGTGGCCTCACCAGTGCCAAGTACAGGAGTATGATCACTTCACTAGTCCTGCTGGCTGCCCTATTTCTGATAAAAGCCAGGATGCTGTTGGCCTTCTTGGCCACCTGGGCATGCTGCTTGCTCATTTTCAGCTGGCTATGGACCAATACCCCCAAGTCCTTTTCCGTCAGGCACCTTTCCAACCACTTTTTCCCAAGCAGTGTTGCATGCTGGTATCATGACCCAAGTGTAGGACCCAGTACTTAGCTTTCTTAAATATCAGACAATTGGCCTCAGTCATCAATCCAGCCTGTCCAGATGCCTCTACAGAGCCTTTCTACCCTCAGGCAGATCAACAATCCCTCAGAACTTGGTGTTGTCTGCAAACTTACTGAGGTTTCACTCCATTCCCTCATCTAGATCATTGACAGATATAAAGAGAACTGGCCCCAGTACTGACCCCTGGGGACCACCACTAGTGACTGGCCACCAACCATTCACCACAACTCTTTGGGGCCAGTCATCCAGTCAGTTTTTTACCTAGCAAAGAGTATGCCCATCTAAGCCATGAGCAGCCAGTTTCTCCAGGAGGATGCTGTGGGAAACAATGTCAAAGGCTTTACTAAAATCTAGGTAGACAGCATCCACAGCCTTTCCCTCATTCACTAAGCAGGTGACCTTGTAGAAGGTGACATGTCCACTTCCATTCAAGTCTTTTTTTAAATAATTGCTCTTTTCAGTGGTAAAATTTTTGCTTCCACAGCTTGCCAAGAAAGCTCTCATCAAAGTTAGTGATAAAGTTTTTCTACAAAATTGCAATGAAGAGGTTCAGCCTGTTTCAGTTAACACATTTTTCACTACCATTTACCTTCATTTCCTATCTGGTTCTGCTGCTGGTGAAAGAACAGTGTCACAAAACATTATTCTGAATACACAGTAGTAAAGAAAATATCCCTCTTAGTTAAAAGGATGACTGGTGGTTATCCCTGGAAACAGACATCGGAAAATGAAGTGTAATAAAATTTGCACTTTGACTAGTAAAGATATAATAAGTGCTACAAGTAAAGAGGCCATTTTAAATGAAACTAGCATGCTTGACCCAATCTTAACTCATAGCTCTCTTTTCAAAAAATGTAATTGAGTGACTGGATAGAGATTTGCTGATTTATGTCACTTTTCAGATAAGCTTCAGCACACAGTGTTAGAGGGCAACAATAGTCTCCATTGCCTTAAGAAGGAGGTTGCATAGATGGTCTGCCTCTTTTAATCACTCATTCCCCAGAAGATGAAATTTAGTGTCCTTTTTAATTTTTATCTAACAACTCTTGCTTAGCCTAACAATTGCATTTTTATAAATGCATTCTCTCCTTGACGTTCCCTTTCCCATAGAGCCATTCGTTTCAGAATGTTCAGGAAAAGAAAATAGTATTGCGAGTTATTGCTCAAGAGTAATAATTTTAAGATTCAGTGATTTACCTGTCATGCCCCTTATTTCTCCTAGACCAGTGTAGCTGCTGTGTGGAAAGACAAAATAGTTCATTACTCAGTTTTTGTTTGAAAATGTTCTTTGAAAGAGCCTATTTAAAGAAGGTATTGCTTTTTAAGGAAGCAATAGATTATCGATGCAAAAGACAGTTGTAAAGTTCTTGCTCTGAGTGAAGGCTTATCTCTTGAGTCTCATTGATTTCATGGCTGCCTGAGATTTCACATGCATTTCAGTCAAAGAGTTATAGAAAATAAGGAAACAAAAGTGTGCTTTGCTGAATGAATTTATCTCAAGGAAACACACAGAACATCATCAACACACAGATACATTATCTACTTCCTCTGGTAACGTGAGAAAAAATACAAACAGCAGGAAGACATCTTTTCTTAGCAGAAACAGTGTGTACTCTAAGCAACCAGGACACATAATCCAATTAGACGATCTTGGAGGACTGAGAATCAGCACTAAAGGGAAAATTTAAAAACAAAACAAAACAAAACAAAAAACAACCTCATAAACAAACAAATAAATCATACTAATCATTTCTGCTTCCTGACTAGAAGTCAAAGCCCAAACTATCCAGACTCAGATGCTGCTACTTGCAATTCACAGAGAAGTATCACCCAAAAATCACAGGAAGAGGGATATAGTTTCTTCAGTGCTCATTCTGCTCAGGCTCCAACAGGCCATATGAGTTAACAGAAGGGCCCATAGTGATTAACAGAAAAATGGAAGTTTGGAAGTTTGTCAAATTGTAGCTAAATCAAAATATTTGAGCACTGGATTCTAGTTCAGGTTAATTTTAAAAATGCATTTACTACTCTCAGCCTAGTTTCTATCTTATATTCAGGATTTGAATACTGGCTCAGATTTTGCTAGCCCTGGAAGTACATGAATTTTATATATAGCTGTTCTTCCTCTGATAATGAGTTTTCTAAGTTTAATCATCTGTGCTATACCAGAATTTATGTATGAAAACTGACAATTTACATCTAGTCAATTTGCCCAAATCTTCCTTCAGCTGTTGCCATCCTGGTATACAATATTTCTGTAAATATATTGAAATATGGTAGATATTCAAACAAAAATACTCAGTGATCATATGAATATTGTTTGTGAAAATGTGACATTTTAGTGCTGTACTTATGATACTTCTGTCCACATCTAAACCTGGCACAGTAGATATTTTAGTAAACTGTATATCAGCACTGGGCAACTGAATTGCTTCTCCAGCTTCAAATTATTCAGGTTGATATTTTATTTTATAGCATATTCAACAAAAGCACTTTGTCATACTGACTATCATAGGTGAGCCCAGACCCAGTTAGCCTCCAGGATGCTGAAGTTGTTTACCAGTAGCTCAGCTTGAAATCTTCCTTCTTCCTTTTTTCCACCAATTTCTGATGTCACAAGTTCCAGTCGATATCATGCACCTAATGAAATTCAGCAGTTTATTTTCACCTCCTTCATTTTCTTACCACTTGCCACAGGTAGCATGAAGGCTAAATCCAATCTGCCTTGTGAAGAGAGAAACTTGAGCTACAGACATGCTGTCTGTGATGTTCCCAGTGCTCAGAACTAGTAACCTGTTGAGATGACTGATGTAAAAACAATGCATAGCACTTTGCCTAGTCTCTTCAAGGTTTTGCATAATGTCATTACAGCCTCAAGACAAAATAGGAGGATTTTCTTCTCAAAAATATCTGAACTACTATCAGACAGCACTGCACTTACATGTATGCTTCGAAGGACACTGGAGGAATTACAGTTACATGGCAAGTAGGAATCTTTTCAAGTCCAAGGAAGCCATGCTGTGCACTGTCTGTCTGGAACAGACCTTGCAGCAAACTATCTGGTCAAGGCAAGCTACTGTAGCTTCATGTCAAAAAGAAGTATTTGGTTCACTCCAGAAAGAATGCGGAAGCATGAATGCAGTGCAGACCAGGACCCTGAAATGAAAGAGAACACTAGCTGTCTTGGTAGTAGAGATCAATATCAGATCAGTTGTCTTATAATTTATCCTGACTTTTATCTAGATGACTTGAGAAAATTGTCACCGGTGAGACTGAGTCCTGGGCAAATCTCTGAGAATGATGGCTGCCACATCAGCTTTGTCCCTAACCTCTTCATCAGCACTACAGGTTGTCAACTACTCTCCTCCCCACATTCGTCCTCCCATGTTTTTGGGCTGCAAAATTTTGCAGTTGAAAATATGTCTTTCTAGCAAAATTACACATCTAGAGTATAGGAGAGTGTTGGGTTTGTGTTGCAGTGGTATACTTTTACAAATTTTTTATAGCTTGTTCATACCAACACAACCTGAACCAAGGGAAAATAAGACAAGCAGTTTTCATACTTCAAGTGTATAGTACTTTCTCCTCAAACACAATACATGCTCAGAGCTGCTCCTATAGCTGAGAATAGGCTGGAGAAGTTCTGGCTCATTGGCATTTCTTCTTCCTACAGTAGTGACTTAATTTGTTACTTCTTTCTTGAGATTACCACTCACCTATGTGGATTCAGATGAACTTTCTACTACCTCTTTTAAGCCATGCACATTTGGAAAGAATTGCACATACCTGGCCTTGCCAAGCAGTCATCTCAGGGGAAAAGCACTAAAGCTTCAGTAATTATTGCTTTCTTTCCAGATTTCATCTAGGGAAGATAGACATATTAGTGACAAATATAAGAAATTTTTCTTTTGAATCACTTCTCCTCAGAGAAAGTACACTAAATCCTGCTAGCGATCCCTGTTAAAATCCCATCAAAAACTCCATTCTCCATTCCAGCTTTAAGCTAAGTAATCACTCCATTTTGCCTCATTCAGTAACCCAATCCATTATCGCAGCCTCTGCATTACATAATAATCTCAATTCAGGTAGAGCAATTAATTCTACCAGTAAAGCAAGCATTGCCCCTAAAGTTCTGAAAATACAGGGTGGTTTCTAGTTACCTTTCTCTTTACCTATTTTAAGTCCAGTGAGAAAATTTGGTGCTTTTGCATTGCATTGTTATTTTAATCATGTAAAGAAAACATTTGACCACTTCTATATTAATCCCTTTGACTTTTCACAGATGGTCAGCTCTAAGTTTAGATTTCTAAGCAGCAAGACATTATTACATGAAAGCATACACTTTTTTTTTTCTTTAAATGTTAAGTAAGATGAAATAATGGTTTTACATTTTCTGTGTAATATTTATGTGTCTTTATTCTGTTCATTGAAATGTGTCAAATGCTGTACTGGTATAATGCAAAGAATTATAGAATCATAGAACGGTTTGGGTTGGAAGGGACCTTAAAGATCATCCAGTTCCAACCACCCTACTGTGGGCAGGGACACCTTCCACCAGACCAGGTCGCTCAAAGCCCCATCCAACCTGGCCTTGAACACTTCTGGGGATGGGACATCCACAACCTCTCTGGGCAACCTGTTCCAGTGTCTCACCACCCTCACAGTAAAGAATTTCTTCCTTGTGTCTAACCTAAGCCTACTCTTTTCCACTTTAAAGCCATTACCCCTTGTCCTATCACTTCAAGCTTTCTTGTAGGCCACCTTTAGGTACTGGAAGGCCACTATAAAGTCTCCACAGAGCCTTCTCTTCTCCAGGCTGAACAGCCCCAACTCTCTCAGCCTGTCTTCACAGGAGAGGTGCTCCAGCCCTCTTATCAATTTTATGAATTAGACCAGGAAAAGAAGATTTCTGGATCATTCTTTTTCATAGGCAATATTTATTAGCTGGGAACGTTAGCATCTGAACACCAGAACATCAGACCAGCTGGGATACATGCACAGAAAACTTCCCTACTGCCTTGCACTTGTCTAACCATTCTTCTGTTAGCAGGTAACATGCTGAAAAGTGTAAGGAACTCTCTATGATGTGCACTCTGAATGAATACTCTGTATGATGTCCAACACTCTGCCCAGTCATTAGTACAGAAACACAAAGGGAAAGGTTTTCCTAAACCTCTTGGCCTTGTTTTTCCTCTTTTTTTCCTCCCCATAGTTTACTCGTTCTGTGCCCTCTCTCTGTTGTGCAACAGAGAAAAAACAATAAACTTTTTTTTTAATGAGAAAATAACTTTAACATCATCACTTGGTACCACATAGTATATACTCATACACTACAGCATATGGATCTGTGTGGTCACAAAATTCCACAGTTTCATCAGGTATTACTCCATTATTTCCATCTCCAGATCCCTCAGGCACGTAAATTTATTTTCTTCTGTGCCCAAAATCCTTAAGTTGCAGTTTCTATCTCTTTATAGCCACTGGCTGCAGCTGCCAGCCTGCCCACATTGAAGCAGGATCCTGCTCCAGATGTGCCAAAGGGAGCAAGGACTGTGTAGTTGCACCTCAGTAAAACTGTGAGACCCTGGCCAGCATGACAGAGTAATAGTAGCAGGAGCTCGCATTTGTCTAAGGGACAGACGGAGTTAGAGTCACTCTCCCTGAGATCAGAGGAGTGCAGGGACAGTCGTTGCTTCACAGTTTGAAACAGTTTGAAGGAAAACCTCCAGAATATTCTGGCATTTTCTCAGAGGTTCTCCCATCCTTATCACCTCTCCTCTTTCTTATAGTCAGTCAACTGAAATCCCTACGAGATGTAATTGGGATGCCTTAAACCATCAGATTTTCTTTCTCTTTCTTTAAAATCAGGATCTAGAATGTTTCCCTCATGTTTTTATTCAAATGCTCCCCATTGCTCCGCTTCCCCCTGAAAAGGCTCTTTCATTTTGAAATTAAATCTCGTGATAAATGAAAACACAATGAAAGAGGCTTAACTTTTCAAAGACAACCTCAATAAATTACAGAGTTTCCTCTTCTTTACACGAAATACATATTTTTTATTTGTGTCCATATCTATCACCTCAGGGGGCAAAATTTCTAACTATTAGACCTTCAAAGGTAGTGTTCCTCAGGTTTAGGTCATCTGACTCCCATCTTTGAAAATGCAAAGTCTACAGTTTTGGTGAAAAAGTGTTATTTTTTTAAGCCATTGCAAAACTTGTATGTCCTACGTGTCTATAAACCCATTATATCTAAAATAAGAAACTCCTTGAACATTACTGCTGCTAAACCTGGACTATATGAACTCTCCAACTGGAAAACTTACTGTAGGAAGGCAAGATAAAAAGACTCTGTAAGTATCAGTATTCAGATAAACAGAAAAGAGATTTATTAAGGAAAAGTGAGTGCCTTGCAAGTTTCCTGAAAGATTTCTGAACTTGCTAGACTATTTCACTTATTTTGCAACTATGCTGTCTAATTTATTATTTGTTTTCCGGAAATGCTTCTCTATAACCCAATTCCTATTTTTAAAAAAACCCGAACCTCTCTATACCATTATTATTCATTTCAAATTTAAGGTTTAAATAGGCTAACCAATAGATTTATCTTATCATGGTAACAAAAGTTTGTTTTGCTGCTCGAGCTGTGTCGCAGAGAAGAAAATCTGTGTGTCTACAAAGTTTTTAGCTAATTAACTCACTACTCCATGCAGAACAGTAAAAAAAATATTTAGCATGCATGATGTACTTCAGACTCTTAGTACTACTGCACTCACTTAAATATCTGATTCATTCTCCAGGCTCTTAAAACATATGTTTTTTACACAATAACAAAACTACTTCAAGGACTAATATGCAACCCATGCCACACCCTGGTGAAAGAGCTCTGGACTCGCCTCCTCTCTTCCAGTAGTTAAAATACATTCTCCAAAACTGGAAGTGCAATGTGAGAATCTTTCTGAATAACACTGGCTGGAATCCTGCGATTTCCTTCATTTCTTCATGGTAAACTGTAAAAAAGTTTGAAAGTCATGAGAAAACATAGGCCAAGTATTGTTTTAGGTAGTAGTTAATAAGACTTTATGCACTAAACCATACAAGCTGTAACACAGATGCATATCCACAATTGACTGCGGTGATAAACCTCCATTTATAGTCTTCATCGAAGACTCGAATAAACAGGCATTTATGTTATTGAAAGAGCACAGTACATACAGTCTCCCAAGACTACCTCAGTTCTACAAGGAAAATTCTAACAAAATAGGTTACAGAGTATTTTAAAAGTAGAGGTATAGAGGCTTAAGCAGACTCTAATTGTCAGAGCTATCAGGTGCTGCCATTCTACAATATTTCAATTTTCCCAGTCTGATATTTTAACAGTGGCTTGAAAGGAAAAAAAAAAAACAACCTACTGAGATGACAGCTCAATCGTGCAGCAAAACTAAGTCATATTATATAAAGACATCCAATGAAGAATCTCTTTTATCACTGAGTTTTTTCCTTTGTAATCTTAACATATGTTTTTTCTTGATGCCAAGAAACAGTCAATAAAAAGAAGCTTTTGTTCTTGAACAGCACCTTTGTTCTTCCCAGGCCTTAGCAACAGTTCATCAGTTCATGGACTCAGTAATAGCAGAATAAGGAGAAAGATTTAGTATAGAAGAATTCTTTATTGCTTACCTGAGTCCAGTCTCGTGTCTGACACTAACTTATAGGGCTAAAACTGCTAAACACTGTTCCTAGTGACAAAATCACTAAGAACAGGAAAAGGCACCTCCCCTTTTCTATGCTCTATTTCAGACCACGCAAGGAGGAATTACATGTTTAAATTAAGGTAATTTGACACTGAAACAAATAGCTAGTTCTTCGTACTTGACATTTTTACATCAAAATTTGATATTTTTTAATTGTTGTCATAGCTTATAGCCATTGTAAGTCTATGTGGAAATTCTTTGAAGAATTGTTCTGGTCTATGTGATACCACAAATCATAGCAGAATTCAAGAATAGGCATTTCAGGTTTTAAAGCACTGCAATCTTAATTAGCTCTTTATAAGACATATTCCATGATTTATATTATTCCTCACAAAAAAATATATAACTTTGTCATTATCATAGAATCATAGAATCATAGAATGGTTAGGGTTGGAAGGGACCTTCAAAGGTCATCTAGTCCAATCCCCTGCAAGGAGCAGGGACATCCCCCACTAGATCAGGTTGCTCAGAGCCTCATCCAGCCTGGCCTTGAATGTTTCCAGGGATGGGGCATCCACCACCTCTCTGGGCAACCTGTTCCAGTGTTCTACAACTCTCATCGTAAAAAAAGTAAATTTTTAAAGTAATTAACAGATTCCAAATGAAGTGACCTGTGGTCCCAAGAAATTGCTCTGCTTCCTTTCTATAGAGAAATTATTTCTGTCTCTCTCTTATTTCATGACAGTATAGTCAATATATTTTCTTCTATAGGTACGATTTCAGTAATAATGGACTTGTTTTACTTAGTAGGGCTAGGAACATTAACTACAAATTTATCAACAATCCACTTAGGTTGCTATAATAAACTCCTTGATTACGAGAAATACTGAGAGTGTCTGGTATCGTTCCAATTTATTTACAACAACTAGTTAATATGAAAGTAATGCTAGTTTAGGTTGCTTAGGATCTCAGGTGGCAAGTTAAAGGTATACTAATACTCTTCCACACAACAATAAAAATCAGTATTCAAATCAGTGTTTCTTCAGTTTACGAACCTTTCTATGATCCTGGCTATGGGAAAGTCATTACCCGAAAGCTTCAGACTCAGTTTTGATGTTTCCAATAAAAAGAGTTATCTCAAATTACACCAAGAGAATTAAGAAGCCAATTCAAAGCCTTCAAAGAGAAAAAGCTACTTACATTGATCTTTAATAACTTCAGATCAGGCCTGTAATTTAGGTATGTGCTGAGGCTCCAAAGAGTGTGTCCTTTTTAAGAAGCTTTTCATTTTAGATCCTTGTGAACTAGAAAGACATAATAGGCATGATGTTATGAATCACTTCAGTTTCAGTTATCTTATTAAATGACTATGTTTTTTCTTTCATCAGATACAGGCAAAAGACATAGTCGTGTCCAACACTGATCCTAACTGCAAGGTCCAAAAAGACACTACAACAGAATCTCCAGCTACTGAAATCATTTCACTATGAGTTCAGCTTTAACTAATCACTTAAATTTTTTTAATATGAAGTTATGATTCTTCCTTAAAGTACCTTATAGTTGCAAGTACCTGATTTTTGTTCAGACTATGGTTCAGAAAAGTTTTATAAAGAACAAGGACGTGCCAGTTGAGCACCATGCAGAGTCTTAAAGGGAGCAGCAGGAAAGACAACCTCAGGATGCACTCGCTCTCTCAACAACTCTTTGTTTTACTACTAAAGTATTTTTCAAACACAGAGACATGTGATAATTCTGCACATTCCTGGTTACACTGCCAGTGTAGCTGCTGATATGCACTGCAGTGGATTTTGAAAACGGGATCATGACAGAAGGTATTGTTCTTCTATGGTGAACACTGGTTTGTGTGTAATCATATCACTTCTGTTCTGTTTCAAGGCTCTGGACTATAAAAAGAAATAACTTGCTTGGGTTGTGTTTCATAACAACTTCAGTACGCATATGAGCAAGTCACTTAACCACATCATCGCTAACTGTCAGAGCTGTACAATCAAACCTCTCCCTTAAATACAGTGCCACTCCACCTGCCCAGCCTGTAACACTCCATCCCAGCACTCCAGTCGCGGGACTCATTCCTCCAAGTTTTGCTAATACCAATGATGTTATAGCTCTGGGAACTGACCAACCCTTCCAGTTCATCCTATTTGTTTCTCATACCACATGTGTTGGTGTATAAACATTTCAGATGTGCTCCTGAACTTTCCATGCTCCCAGGAATGTCCTTACATTGAGGGCATTATTGGTTACTCCTTTGGGAAAAAAAAAAAAAAAAAAGGAATTGATGTTGGCATTCTGGCATTTAAGCCTCTCACAGTGGTCATCTTCAATCTTGCTGCTTGTCTGTAGTCTCCTCAGAACAGAAAATGGAAAGTTAGGAAAGGCTATGGAATAACATAAGAAAATAAAATTTCTCACATCTTTCCTTACAGAAAGCATTTTATCTTCTACAGTATTTCTCCAATTGCTCTTAAATTTTAAATTGTTTAATTGTTAACTATTTTTTTAAATAGTGTTTAACTACCCTCTGTAGTTGAATCAGAGGTAAAACTTGCAGGGAAAATTTTATACCATAACTCACGACCTACTTCTAACAGCTCATGGAATCATGTTGCTAGATCTCAGACTGTCCAAAACAACCCAGCAGGAGTTCTATAAGCAGCAGGTTTAGAATATTGAAGCAATGCTTGTAGAAAGATTGAAATCTTTTTGTAAAACCTGCAAACATTTGCATTCTCCATTTCAGGAATAAAAGAGAAACTGTTCAGGACCAAAAAAGGTTTTACTTTTCACTATTTACTTTTTGGTCCTGTGACATCATAGGGTTAAGAAAACATTCAAAATAGTCTTTACAGACACATTCATCTGCAAAAATAAGGACAGTAAAACAAAAGCCTAGCTGACACCTTCCAAGACCAAATTCTTGTCCAAAAATTAAGTGTGTGACATTGGAGTTTGACTTATTTACACTGTAGATAAAAGATCAAGTGCCTCAAATTGAAGCAACCTTTTTTTCTTCTGGCTCAACATAAGAGAGTATATTATAATTGTTGTTTCTACTCACTTGGATTTAGTACCATTCATGATGTCATATAAACTGTGATCCACTGTTCTACATGCTGAATAAATACCAAATAAACGCCAGTTCCCATGAAGATTATATAGTTTACAAGACAAGTAGTAAAAGATGACACAGGTTTGAGTAGAGCTGGGGCATAATGATGAAATTGTACTAAGACAGTCTCAACTGCTTTGATCAGTACTAATGACTAGTTAAGAAATCACACGCATTCCTTCATGAAAAAAAAAAGAGCAAATTTTAATAATGTACACTTTAAACAAAACACTGCCTTATTTGAGAGATTAATAAGGGGTAATGAATGATGCATCCATAAAGCCAGAAAATCGTATTTTCTGCCCCTAAGAAAGTGCTTGTAAACACCTAAGTAAACTTTTCAGAAAAAAAATCCCAATCATATCTTGAATTTATGGTTTTGTGATATATCTTTCAAACACTAATCTGTAACTGTGCTGAATCAACACCTGCACAGCAACAGCAGGAGGGGAAATACTGGAACTTGAGGCTGCAGTCAGCAAGTGCAGAGGAGTCAGGTAGCTTGGCAACAGTGATACAAGTAATCTTTAAAACTCCATCCATTTAATTCCTCAGGGAGAGGACTCTTAGTGAGCTGAGGTTGTTGCTAAAAGTACAGCACCTACAGTCATTGATCAATTTAAAAACATAATAAAAAAAAAAGAATCAGAATGATTGAAAGTAGTACAGGACTTCCTAAAAAAAATGTTGGTGGTGTTTTGGTTTTGGTCTGTTGGGTTTTTTTTTTTTTCAAGATTACCTAGATTTGCAGGTTAGCACTGAATATATGTTACCCAGAAGACCCCAGGAAAGATTAATTTCTACACTATTGTATTGCTGAAGTATAGTCTTAGTTCAGAGTAGGCTTCAGTTCTTCATTATTTCCTTAAAACATTGGCATCTCAGTAGAATGATAAAAAAAAAAATCCACAACAAACACAAAAGTCACACAGTCGTTCTCAAAGAATCTATGAGAAAATAGCTCAAACTTTTAAAGTTAAGTTTGAAGCACATTTACTTATACCATCCCCAAAAAGTTAAAAGAAAGAGAAGGCTGACTGATAGCACTTACAAATTCAATACAATCTATGAAAGAATGGTTTATAGCAAATCAGCCACAATGCATCATCACTTATAAATAGAGTTAACTGTATCAATAATTCTTGTCTGATCTCATTTATGAGCTCTTCTAAGTGGTTAGGAAAATGCAGATACTCTAATGAACACACTTATCAGAAAAATGTTTAAAATAACATTCTGTAATGAATTTTGTTGCTGAATTTTGAATGACACTAATACTACCCGCAACATGCAATTATACACTTAGATGCACAAAGATGCTATATTCAGAAGTCCTTAAAATTAATTTTAACATTATGGCTACCACTTATACTTGCTTTCATTACACCTGTTTTAACAATAATATTTTTTTTCGTCTGCAGATCCATAATACCACCATTTTGCATATTTTTTGCTGAGCTGAGAGTGCTGAGCTGAGAATATGTCCTGCTTTCAGCTGGCATAATGATAATTTTCTTCCTAGTGGCTGGTATAGTGCTGTGTTTTGGATTTAGGATGAGAATAATGTTGAGAACACACTGATGTTTAAGCTGTTGCTGAGCAGTACTTAGAGTAAGCCAAGGAATTTTCAGCTTCCCATACTGCCCTGACAGCGAGGAGGCTGGAGGTGCACAAGAAACTGGAAAGGGACACAGCCAGGACAGCTGACCCAAACTGGCCAGAGGGACATTTCATACCATATGACATCATGCTAAACATATAAAGTGGGGGGAGTTGGCAGGGAGGCGACGATCGCTGCTCGGGGACTGGCTGGGTGTCGGTTGATGGGTGGTGAGTGGTTCCATCACTTGTTTTTCCTGGGTTTTGTTTCTCTCTCTCTTTTTGTTGTTTTCCTTTTCATTACAATTTGTATTATTATATTCGTATTATTATTATGTTATTTTATTTCAATCATTAAACTGTTTTTACCTCAACTCATCAGTTTTCTTACTTTCACCCTCCAATTCTTTCCCTCATCCCACTGGTGAGAGGAGGGTAAGCAAGCAGCTGCGTAGTGCTTACTTAACAGCTGGGGTTAAACCATTACAGAACGAGAGAAAGATGTCTGACAGAACTTTTGTCTGTCTGCTGTTTAAAGCAGAGGTCCTTTCTGCCCTTTTCAAGACCAAGTATACTGGAGAGAGAATGGGAAGAGAAAAGCAAAAGCTGAACTCAGAGGTGTAGTGGAGAGAGAGGAACCGTTCCAACCTTTCTCTGCACTCTTTTCCTCCATCAGCTCACGCAAAACCCTCTTCAGCTCCAGAGTGGGGACCTCTGCTTTTTCTCTGCAGCTACCCTCCCAAGGATAAAGACGATGAAAGGAAGAGCTCTTCCCTGGAAAGGGATGAAATTCCTGACCAAGCTGGAGCTTCTGCTGTCATTGTGAGAAAGTCACCAGTTTGAGCCAGAATAATTCAAGTCACAAATACTCTGAAAGCTGGTAACTGCAACTCTTGCCAGTACCACCTAAAGAAAGTGTCTTTTGTGCATTTAGAGCTTACAAACAAGTAGAGTATGAGTAATGTCATTGCTACTCCTAACAAAAATTAAATCCCAGTGAATCAGCTATGTGGAAACCAAAATATCACAGTGACAGGCACTTCTGAACTACATCATAAAGCCTCTTTTGTAAATATGATGGGTTAAATCTTAGCCCTATTGAAGTAAAAGCTCACTGAAAATCAAAGAATGGAGTAGCATGCCTCTAGGAAAATGAATTATTCAAAAGCTTCCTAGCAGTACCAGGCTGCTTCTTACACCTTGCTCTGGTTCTTGCTCTGCCTCTGACCTGCTGTGTGACCCTGAATAATTCACTCCCCTCTCACCTCTGTGCTTTGAACTACAGGTCACTACAAATGAAATGGTGGAGTTCAAGATCCTTAGGGCAGCGAAGAGGGCACATAGTAAGCTCACTACACTGGATTTCAGGAGAGTAGACTTTGGCCTTTCCAGGGATCTGCTGGGCAAAGTACCATGGGGTAAAGCCCTGAAGGGAAGTGGAGCCCTAGAAAGTCAGTTAATATTCAAGGAATACCTCCTCCAAGCAAAAGAGTGATGCATCCAAACAAAGAGGAAGTCAGGCAAAAATGCCAGGAGGTCTGCATGGATGAACAAGAAGCTCCTGAAGTAACTGAAAAAAAAAAGCTACAGAAGGTGGAAGCAAGGAAGGACAGGTAGCCTAGGAGAAATACAGAGAAATTATCTAAGTGGCCAGGGATCAGGTAAGAAAGGCTAAAGCCCTAACAGAATTAAATATGGCCGGGGACATCAAGAGCAAAAAGAAAAGATTCTTTAGGTACATGGAGGATAAAAGGAAGACCAGGGACAATGTGAGCCTTCTCCAGAAGGAAACGGGAGACCTGGTTACTAGGCATATGGAGAAGTTATGGTTTTTTGCCTCAGTCTTCAGCACTGAGGGCTCTAGCCACATCGCCCAAGTCACAGAAAGCAAAAGCAGGGCTGGAAGAATGAAGAACCGCCCACTGTAGCAGAAGAGCAGGTTCAAAACCATCTAAGGAACCTAAAGGTGCACAAGTCCATGGGACCCAATGAGATGCATCCATGGGTCCTGAGGGAACTGGTGGATTAAGTTGCCAAGCCACTGTCCATCGTATTTGAGAAGTCATGGCAGTGCAGTGAATTTCCCACTGACTGCAAAAGGGGAAACATAACCCCCATTTTTAAAAAAGTGAAAAAAGAAGACCCAGGGAACTACAGGCCAGTCAGTCTTACCTCTGTGCCTGGCAAGGTCATGGAGAAGATCCTCCTGGAAACCATGCTAAGGCACATGGAGAGCAAGGAAGTGATTGGTGACAGTCAACACAGCTTCAGTAGGGGCAAATCATGCCTGACCCATTTAGTGGTCTTCTATGATGAGGTTACAGCATTGGTGGATAAGGGACAAGCCACTGATGTCTTCTACCTGGACTTGTGCAAAGCATTTGACACTGTCCTGCATGACATCCTTCTCTCTAAAGTGGAGAGATATGGATTTGATGGATGGACCACTCTGTGGATAAAGAATGGGCTGGACGGCCGCACTCAAGCAGTTGTAGTCAACGGCTCGATGTCCAAGTGGAGACCAGTGACGAGTGGTGTTCCTCAGGGGTCAATCTTGGGAGCTGTGCTGTTTAATATCTTTGTCGGTCACATGGACAGTATTTTTTTGAATTTTTATGAAATGTTCTGCCTGTTAGTTTGACATGTTTTGTGAGAAGATTTTGGTCTAAATAATAACACAGACCTAGTTAAAAAACCTCAAAACCATGCAAAAAAAAAAAAGAAACCCCAAGTGAAAAAAGAAAAACACCCTCAGACACGCTTCTAGGATGAAATTTGGCCCATAGCTTTTTAGGGACAACACCAATTTAAGCAGGCTAATTAGTTTCTTCTGCTAGATGTTTTTTTTTAACTTCAGTGGTGCCTCAGTCTGACTCATGCAGAAGTGTATGAACGCTAATGCTGGCCTAACATAGAGCAAGGAGTAAAGCAGGAAAGTGTGAATACAGGTAGAGTTAGAGCTGGAGAAACCACAAAGTACCATGAGAGTCATGTGTAGAGGTGAGAAGTAATGAACATGTACTAGATTTTTTATCTTGACATTTGGCTCTCTGGAGTGACAGCTTTGAGGATTTCTAAACACATAAACTGAATCTTTGATTGTAGATATGGCCTTCTGGGAAATAAGATTGCATGTGTTATTATTATTATTATTCCTCAGTGTGGAAGAAATATTGTGTTGTCATTTTTATTATTATCTTGTTTAGAAATGAGATTATATTAAGTAATATACCTGACTCAATATGTAATTTTGCCTTCTACTGCAAGGAACTGGGTTTGCATATTAGCTCTCTGCTTGAACTACAGGGAATAATGTAGAAGAAAATGTACTAGATGTAGTAAAAAAAGTGTTAACTTTACTGGTTCATACAGAAAGGAGTGGGAACTATATAACTTGAAGGGATAGGAAGAAAAGAAACTAGATAAAAGAAAAAAAGTTTCAAAATCTATATTGGCATCTACTGTTCCTGTTGTATTCAGTGATTAAATAGAAAAGTAAGTATCTTCAAAGAAGAATCTAACCATCAGACAGGGAGGTGGATATTGATGTCCACAGGAAAAAAAAAGAAAAATGAGCTACCTTTTCTAGCCAGCTTAAATACCTTTTGAGCTTTCATGAAATACTGAGGACTTAACTTGTCACTTTACTATCTTATGATAATCATAGAATCATAGAATAGTTTGGGTTGGAAGGAACCTTTAAAAGTCGTCTAGTAAAACCTCCATGCAAGGAGCAGGGACATCCCCGACTAGATCAGGTTGCTCAGAGCCCCATCCAACCTGTCCTTGAACATTTCCAGGGATGGGGCATCTACCACCTCTCTGGGCAATATGTTCCAGTGTTCCACCACTCATTGTAAAAAATTTCATCCTTATATTTACTCTGAATCTACATCCTTCTCTTTTAAAACTATTACCCCTCGTACTATCACAACAAGCCCTGATAAAGAATTTCTTCCTGTCTTTCTTACAAGCCCCCTTTAGGCACTGGAAGGCCACTATAAGGTCTCCCTGGAACCTTCTGGTCTACAGGCTGAATAGTCCCAAATCTCTCAGCCTTTCCTGAGTCTTCATAGGAGAGGTGCTCCAGCTTCTTTGGACTTGCTTTAACAAATCTATGTCCTTGTTATGTTGGAGGCTCCAGAGCTGGACGCAGTACTCTAGGTGGGGTCTCATGAGAGCAGAGTAGAAGGGGAGAATTCCCTCTCTCGACCTGCTCACCATGTTTCTTTTGATGCAGCCCAGGATGCGGTTGACTTTCTGGGCTGCAAGTGCACATTGACAGCTCATGTTGAGCTTCTGGTCCACCGACACCCCCAAGTCCTTCTCCTCAGGGCTGCTTTCAATCCATTCTCCGCCCAGCCTGTATTTGTGCTTGGGATTGCTGTGACCCATGTGCAAGACTTTGCACTTGGCCTGGTTGAACTTCATGAGGTTTACACGGTCCCACCTTTTAAGCCTGTCAGGGTCCTTCTGGATGGCATCCCTTCCTTCCAGCATGTTGACTGCACCACACACAGCTTGGTGTTGTTGGCGAACTTGCTGAGGGTGCGTACAATCGCAATGTCCATGTTACTGACAAAGATGTTAAACAAGGCCGGTCCCGAGACTGACCCCTGGAGAACGCTACTCATCACTGGTCTCCACTTGGACATTGACCTGTTGACCACAACTGCTTGAGTGCGGCTGTCCAGCCCATTCTTTATCCACAGAGTGGTCCATCCATCAAATCCATATCTCTCCACTTTAGAGAGAAGGATGTTATGTGGGACAGTGTCAAAGGCTTTGCACAAGTCCAGGTAGATGGCATCAGTTGGTCATTCCTTATCCATCAATGCTGTAACCTCATCATAGAAGACCACTAAATGGGTCAGGCATGATTTGCCCCTACTGAAGCTGTGTTGACTGTCACCAATCATTTCCTTGCTCTCCATGTGCCTTAGCATGGTTTCCAGGAGGATCTCCTCCATGACCTAGCCAGGCACAGAGGTAAGACTGACTGACTGGCCTGTAGTTCCCTGGGTCTTCTTTGTTTCCCTTTTTAAAAATGGGGGTTATGTTTCCCCTTTTGCAGTCAGTGGGAAATTCACTGCACTGCCATGACTTCTCAAATACGATGGACAGTGGCTTGGCAACTTAATCCACCAGTTCCCTCAGGACCCATGGATGCATCTCATTGGGTCCCATGGACTTGTGCACCTTTAGGTTCCTTAGATGGTTTCGAACCTGCTTTTCTGCTACAGTGGGCGGTTCTTCATTCTCCCAGTCCCTGCTTTTGCTTTCTGTGACTTGGGCGGTGTGGCTAGAGCCCTCAGCAGTGAAGAGTGAGGCAATGTTGTGGTTTATCTACAGTCAGCAATTGAGCACCACACAGCTGCTCAATCACCCTCCCTCTCCTTAGGGGACAGGGGAGAGAACTGGGAAGAAAACTTACCTGTTGAGATAAAGGCAGTTTAGTAGGGCAGCAAAAGAAAATATAATTACATATATAGCGATAATAATACTAATAGAAAATAATAATAATAAACAAAAACAAACAAACAAAATTAACAAATTATGCACAATTTCTTACCACCCAACAATCTGATGACAGACACAGCCTATCCTGAGCAGCAATCACAGAACGAAAAGAAAACTATGAAAGATCCCAGAACAATTCCAAATAGCAAGAGAGGAAAAAAAGAGGCAGCTCATGGGCTCACTCCCCCACTTAAGTACTGGGGATGACATTTATGGCATGGAATACTCTTTGGCCAGATTGAGTCAACTATTCTGGAAATATCCCTCCCAACTTCCCGTACCTGCACATTAGTGAAACTTGGGAAGACAGACAGTGGCCTAGGTCTCTTTAGCAACAACTAACAACAGCAGTGTGTTTATCAACATTCTTCTCATATGAAATCCAAAACACATCAGCTACTGAGAGGAAAATTAATTCTATCCTAGCCAAAACCAGGACAGGCAAAAATACATCGAGTACCTCAGCCTTCTCCATGTCGCTCGTAACTAGGTCTCCTGTTTCCTTATGGAGAGGGCTCACATTCTCCCTGGTCTTCCTTTTATCCCCAACGTACCTACAGAACTTTTTCTTGTTGCCCTTGACATCCCTGGCCAGATTTAATTCTGTTAGGGCTTTAGCCTTCCTTACTCGAACATAGGCACACATTTTCCTTCTATGATCTTCTCTCTTCCACTTTTATGATTTGTCCAAGATGGTTATATGCAAAGCATTAAATAACTTATGTTTTGAGTAGATAAAATAGAGTATGGTTATGTGGATATTAAAGGATTCTTTCAAATTTTCATGTGATTACAGGTTTATACCCATGCATAAGTTTTTGCAGAATCTGCACCGAAGGCTAAATCTCTCATGTTGATTCATGGCACTGGAAAATATTGTCCTCCTTCAGTATAGTCTGATAAGAGTCATTTGACCTTGCTGTTTCAAAGCAAAGCTCAGCATAGCTGAGTTTACCCTAGGAATACTTCCTGGCATGCTATTCTGATATACTAAAATTGGTAACATACTCAAGTTTTCAGCAATTTCTGCTTATGTATCTGTTCCAGCATATCTATGGTTGTTATAAGGAATGAATAAATGAAAACTTGGATTTGGGGAGCAGCAAAATTAAAGGAGAAATTTGGCAAAAAGCAGAGAGGGGCAGCAACTAACTGAGAAGACCCATTAACAACATCCTATTTCACCTTGTTCATACTCCCAAAAAAGCACAACATATTTAAATCCTGGCACTTTAAATGACCTATCTTAGGCAGTATTAGTATTATATATCAGTGGTGCTATTATGCTCTAATTTGAAGGGATAAAGTAGAATATTGCAAAAGCAGGAATGAAAGGAGTAGTCGTCTGGTAAATTCATTTGGACTTCCAACAAACAAAGACAATTAAGGATACAAGTTTTTTTAACACTACATGTCCAATTCTTTATCCAGGGAAATCCCCCATGGATACAAACATTGCTGATTAAGACCAAGGGTGATATCTCCAAGGGAGTTTAAGATATTTGCCATCTCACTCATCCCTATGCTCCTAGCCTATAGTCTTGAAGTCTTCTTGTGTCTACAGGAGATCTAGGTAGTAAACTGCACTACTGACCTTGTCAATCTAAAAACCTGCCTCGTACAAAGACTTGTCTATGAACTGAAAATCCAGCTTAGATATTATTTCAACTTGGTATTTTTTTTCATTACAGAAAAACAGTGGTCTACACTGGGCTGCTGAAATATTTAAACTGGACTACAGTTACAAGAACCGTTTTCAGCACATTGCATTAGTCTGGTGAGACTAGGCAGGCTTTTCCCTTTACAAAGGGTTATTCCTTCTGATTGTGAACCGAAAGGCATGTCATCCTAATTATTCTGCCCACTAAAAAGCAAATAGTGGAGATGAGGCAAACATAAATTAGAGCATTTGCATGCAATAGAGGCCCTGTAATATATGAAAAATGGAAGGGCGTTTTTGAAATAATAAACCACATGACCAATTTTCTATGCATCATTTTTCAGCTCAAGTGTATTCTGAAGCACTTATTCATAATGATATAATAATGATGCTTCTGCATTTCACCCATGAGAGATGAAGGCAATCTGTAGCCACTATATTTAAAGGCTATAAATTATATTTGTCTGCCATTATGCTCTAACATACCGCATTGCTTTCTGTTTAGACACATTTCTCAGGATTAAGCCTTAAAAGCTAGATCCCATTATATACTCAGACAACTTGTGAGTGTAAATACAAACTCTAAAACCTCAGTGTTGACTGATGGTTATTGCACTTATGGCTGACTAACTAGCTCTCTCACGTACCCATTCAAAGCCCATTTCCATTTTATTGTCTTCTGTACAACACAAGACATTTGAACACAAAACATTCATGTGCAAAACTATTTGTTAGCCTACACAGATAAGAATTCAGGAGTTACTACCAAATAAAGATTACTTACATGTATGTTCTATGGGTTGTTTTACTTTTTTATTATATTCAAAGCAGCACAAGTATCTGATCTCTCTGAGACACAGTCAGCTTCCTCAGGCCTTGTTCAGAAAACCTGTATACAAATTCTGTTAATTCTTTCAGATAAGACACAAATAGAGATCTCTCCCTTTTGTGTTTGTGCCTCATATACCATTGTTTCAGAAAATAATTTCCATACCAGAGAAGTGAGGGAAGAACTTCTTTAAATAAAAAAAAATAATCAAGTTTGTTTCTGTTTCTGCTGCGTACAAAGCAAATTCTAATAAATATTAAGGGATAAAAAATTTCATCCTAAGTAATGAACAAACATCAAGAAAAATGTTTCTTTATTTGAGGATAAAAATAGTTCTCTTTCCATGTTGAAATTTTTAAGTGGCTCTACTTCCATGTTTTAAAGTATCTGTTTTACTTCCTGTCTTTGTGTTCTGCATTTCTGATATTGTAAGTGAAAATAAGAAAGTATTTGCCAAGTAGTGTTTTTTATCATCAAGATTATTTGATCATCAAGAGGTACTGTAATCACATCTGGAAGTTATTAAATTGCTTCTTGAGTTTAAAAAATCTACCCTCTTTTATAATCACAACTTTAATGGAATTTGAAATGCAATAATACATGCTAACAGAATTGAATATAGGAAACAAGTTATGATAGGGAAATTAAATTAGTCACTTTAAAGGTGTAGCAGTAAAGTTAAAGCTTCAGATTATTATTTTTTTAATCATTGACAGTTTGATAGTGCTAATAATCTGAAAAAATATACTACTACAGCAAAATTGTAGTTTCATCATAAAAATGTATGGATGTTGAAAACCTCCAAAACAATACAGAATACCATCACTTTCATAGAATCATAGAATGGTTTGGGTTGGAAGGGACCTTTAAAGGTCATCTAGTCCAACCTCCCTACAAAGAGCAGGGACATTTAACTAGATCAGGTTGCTCAGAGCCCCATCCAACCTGGCCTTGAATGTTCCCAGGGATGGGGCATCTACCACCTCTCTGGGCAACATGTGCCAGTGTTCTACCATCCTCATTGTATAAAATTTCATCCTTATATTTACTCTGAATCTACCTCCTTGTCGTTTAAAACCATTACCCTTTGCCCTATCATAACAGGGCCTACTAAAAAAACAGCCTGTCCTCATCTTTCTTATAGACCCCTTTAGGTGCTGGAAGGCTGCTATAAGGTCTCCCTGCAGCCTTCTGGTCTCCAGGTTGAACAGCCCCAACTCTCTCAGGTGTTTCATCCCTCCAATCATCTTTGTGGCCCTGTTTTGGACCCACTCCAACAAGTTCTTGTCTTTTGAGAAAGTATGGTAAACTACATTATCATTCAGATGTCCCCGAGATCTTTTGTCTTACTATCAGGTGTGCTCTTCAGCTGAGTCAGAAATCTGATCCTCTGAAAGATGAGCACTGTTATTCTCATACGAAACAGACAGGAATATCACAGAGAAGACACGGCCACCTTTTCAGTGTATTTTCACTTCCATTTAACCACTCATGAAACCACATCCTGAATACTAAAAAAAAAAAAAAAAATTAAAAGGCAGGCAGGCATATCTGCCATATGACAGCAAGGTGGTGGTCTGCTGACATACCACATGGAACAGCACAGTGAACCATCACAGAACCTGACTTGAAAGGAGCATAGATCCTTCTGTTCAGTCATTTGTCCTAGCAACCACAGGTAAAGTGAGGAAAATGCTAACAGATTCTTCCAAAAAAGAAGTGCTTTCTTTTTCTCAAAAGATAATTTAAATTAACACTTTACTTTATACAATGCAATGGAATAAGAGCATTAACGTGCCCAGTTGCTTTGATTCACCAGCCTTATAGTAACTGGTTAAGCATCACTTACTCAGCAATTTGCAATTTTCTGTCTGCTGCCAAAAGTTATCATGGGGTAGACTAAACTATGTCAGTTCAGTATAACTAAAATACATGTGTTTATACATATACACTCACATATATAATTACTAATGGTAATTAAGTATTCGTATTTTAAAGTGCATATATATCCTCGTTTTGGCCGGGATGGAGTTAATTTTCCTCTCAGTAGCCAGTGCGTTTTGGATTTTGTATGTGAAGAATGTTGATAAAAACACTGATGATACGAGTTGTTGTTAATGAGACCAAGGACACTGTCTGGCTTTCCAAGTTTTCGTTAAAGTCTCGTTAACGTGCAGATGTGGGAAGCTGGGAGAAAGACAGACAGAATAATTGATCCAAACTGGCCAAAGAGAGTATTCCATGCCATAAAGGTCATGCCCAGTATATAATGGGTACCTGAATGGAATGGATGCATGCCCATGGGAGGGGGCATGCTTCCATTCCATTCAGGAACCCATTCAGGCACCCTTGGCATCCTTTTCTCTCTTGCTTGCTGGCATCGTTCCCTCTACTTTGCCAGCTTGCTCTCCCCACCTTTGCTTGCTGCTCGGTGTCGTTCCCGTGATCGCTGCTCGGGCTGTGTCGGTCATTTGGACATCGGGTGGTGAGAAATTGTACATTGTTCATTTTGTATATTTTGTATATTTTGTATATATTAATATCCTTACATTCTGTTATCTTTGTAGTTTTTAGTATTTTAGTAAACTCTTTTTATCTCAACCCACGAGTTTTCCTTTCTTCCCAATTTCTCTCCCCTGTCCCACCGGGTAGGGGGAGGGTGAGTGAGAAACTGTGTGGTGATCCAGGCTAAACCACCACAATATATTATAGATAATTTTATTATATACACATGCACACATTTCTTTATATTTAAATTAAAAATTTTTACTGGAAATAAAACATTAGATGATACTTAAGATTAACCCTATTAAAAAAACATTCTTCCTTGATAAAAAGGGGATTTTTTTTCCCAAGATTACTTCTGAAAATTAGAACCTCAGCAAGACATAAAACATAGCTTCAAAGATTTTCTGTGTCTCCTCTTTTATTACATTATAAGCTAGTTAAGAATCAGTCATGATTATTCTTTGTTTACTCATTTATGTTCTCTATTCTGAGACTGAAGCAGAACATGACAACTAAACTGGGTTAGTGATTGGCCGTCTGTAGGAACTCAGCCACTTTTTCAGGTTTTTGGCTCTAAAGAAAAAATGCTCAATATTTTAAAAAGTGTGGATAGGCCTCGCAATTTGACAGAGAAATAGATAATGCTTTCTGGTTATGGCTGCAAAGTTGGGAAACAGTTTGAAAGTCAGACCTCTACATCTCTATAAGTAAGCATCTAACACTGATATTTCCAAATCTGCCTTTTCCCAGGCTCTAAGATTCCAAATTAGTGCTAAAATATTCCACTCAAAAATCCTTAGATGCCTATTGAAAGAGAGTTTGTTTAAGCTTTCTCCTCCAAAAACATAGTACAGTTCTTATTTTCAAATCCCTCTGTGCCTTATTAGATGCATTTGCAATAGTTTTACCTTTAGATTTACTTGGGCTTAATCACAAACTATGGAAAAAAAAAATCACCTTTAAAGAGTATCATTGTCATTGGACACATTGAAAATTCAGGAATGCCAAGATTAAGCTTATCTTTACAGACATACAATTTTTCATCCATAGATAAAAAAAAAAGAAATAAGCTGGGGTTTCAATAGCTTTTGGATTAAAGACTCAGAAGTCTTACTCATAAGATCTTGAAAAGTAATACTATGCAGTGGTAATATATGATCTATACATCAAGTACATCATGCAAAGACTTCAGTTATCAACAAAAGATCCAGTACCTGAATCTTGATAAAAAGGCAAATCAGATTAGTCTTTAATTTTCAAAAGGGAATTAATTCCCTGAAAGGTCAAATCAATATTCTTTATGTCAACAAATCCTATATGTTAAAGTCTCATTTGCACCCATATTCAATGTAAAAGTAGGAAAGCATTGGACTCTTCTAGCATTTAAAATTATTTTTAGGTCAATCTTCTCTCAAAGCAGTTTTAGATTAACATTTCCATAGAGGACTGTAGGAAAAGAAAGTTACGGGATTTGGACACATCTCCCATTAATCTTTCAGGAAGATATAAATCTAAATCTCTCATGCTTTAAAAATGCTGAGCTAATTTGCTTTCTCAGGCCTGAGATACAGTGAGTGTCAAGAAGGTATCAGCAGTAGCTCGATTTCCACCTTCTAGTCCTTTGCCTCACATACATCCCATGTTCAACAGTTTTCTTAACACCACAGAATAAATGACAAGTAAATGCCAAGGAACGCCCAAATCAGAGCTATGAATTAGCCTAGTCAAACTAAAGCAAAGTCTAAAAAAAAAAAAATATTAAAGACACTTAATTGTAAAGACACTTAACTGTAAAACTCTGAAAAGAGATTGTTTGGCTTTTGTTTTGCTTGTTCATAGAATCCATGAGGATGTTGTTATGGTCAGTATCTATCAGTATTGTACCCAACAATGTAACATCAGACTGCTGCAAAATGTCTTTGTCTGTATTCCTATTCGTCTGTAGCTGCTTGAAACAACACAAAATATATTTTCTTATTGACATTGTGCAACTCTAATTTATATGTATCCTGCTATAAATTAAATTCTAAGTAAACCTTTTTCAAGATTACTTTACTAACCAAATGTGCAGAAAGAACAACCAAAAAAAAATCACTTAGTAGAAACATTTTACACTTGTTTCTATTCTCTACTTATGTTAGACAAACGCATAAAATAGGTCTTTAAAAGTTTTAACTGGTTTAGACTCATGAGCATGGGACAAGACAAATCTAGGATCTGACCCCGAGTTCAGTCTGACATGCAAATTGAATTCCTCTCAGAATCCAAAGTTTAATGTTTCCCTGACATCCATACTAGCCAGATTAGTTCTGCCAGAAACTGCATTTTAAATAGAAGCTCCAAACCAGTTACAGGGCACAGGAGACACTGTGACAAACTAGAATCATATCTTCTCTAAAAGGATGCTTTCTCTATGGTTAGTTATAATAAACTCCTTTTCCAACATGTTACATATTTCACCAAAATGAGTTTGAACTTAATAGGAAATATTTTGCCTAGGAATCCAAAACTTGACAAATACAATAGCTTTTTGCTGCATCACCAAACGCAGAATATCAAGGCAGGTGGTACTGCACATCTTTTTGATGTAAGAGAGGAAGAAATGAGTGTTGTGGAGCAGCAAGAAGTATGAAAGAGCCCAACATCTATGTGCTATATACCTTGCAGAATGCGTTCGCCAAGACCAAAGATGAAATACATTGCTATGTGGCAAAGTAAAGCTGCGGAAATTGAGGACTGCAGGGTATAACAGATAAAGGTAAAATTATCTGTGAAATAAATGCACCATGGTGAAGAGTGTAACCAAGAAACTAAATGCTGACCATGATTTCTGAGAAAAATGCTCACAAAAAAATGTCTCCTCTTAACATTTTTAATAAAGTTTGCTCAGATACAGGGGGGCATACTGTTATACGGGACAAGCTAGGAATGGTGGGATCAAGTGTGTGAAGATCCAATAGAAAGGTTAAAGAGATCTTTATAGTTAAGGTATACTTTTCACTTGGAAATGGAATACTGTAGGAAGTTACTATTGGTGAAATATTCAACAAAAGAATTCAGCGGAAAATCCACAAAACCTACTATTTTCTTCGATTCTATGTTGAAGAAAATATTTTGTTGTTTCAGACCTCACGTGCAAGTAATCCTCACAAAATAGTTTAACATATCCTAACTTACGTATTAAAAACTGAGTCAAGATTGTTAAATGAATGTAGGTGTCGTGGTTTAACCCAGCAGGCAGTGGTAAGACCACACAACCATTCGCTCACCCCCCCCCCCGCAGTGGGATGGGGAGAGAATCGGAAAAAAGGTAAAACTCATGGGTTGAGATAAAGATAGCTTAATAGGATAGAAAAGGAAGGCAAATTAATAATAATAATAACAACAATAATAATAATAACAACAAATAAAAAAAACAAGTGATGCACAATGCATTTATCACCACCCATCAATGCCCAGCCAGTTCCCAAGCAACAGCCACCACCCCTGGCCAACTCCCATCAATTTTGTTGTTCAGTATGACACCATACAGTATGGAATATCCCTTTGGCCAGTTTGGGTCAGCTGTCCTACCTGTGTCCCTTCCCAGCTTCTTGTGTGCCTCCAGCCTCCTCGCTAGCAGGGCAGTATGAGAAGCTGAAACTCCTTGACTTAGTGTAAGCACTGCTCAGCATCAGCTAGAACACCAGTGTGTTATCAACATTATTCTCATCCTAAATTCAAAACATAGCACTATACCAGCTACTGGAAGAAAATTAACTCTATGCCAGCTGAAATCAGGACAATAGTTAATGACATTTTTTTTTCTTCTCTTTAAAGAAAATCTTACCTGTATCACTTCTTCCAAAAGACAGACCTCCATGACAACTTAGTCTGAGATCAAGTAGCAGCTTATTCTTGATGATGAATAAATTCTTAGATTTTTGTTTCCTGCTTTCCAGTAGGAAACTTACAGAGTGAAATCTTCCCATTTAGAACATAATACAAACAATAGCCTTTAAGACTTAATATAAACAAACTTAGATACTTCATAACCATCATCACTCCCACATTAGTTTCAGCACTTGGTGGAGCAAGTTATTTAATGCCTGTGTACTCACATTACTCAGGTGGGAATAGAAGAGCCAGAGAGACAAAATTCCGTTTCCAAGTTCAAAGACAGTGCATGTGACAGTTTCCCACCACTGTGTCTGTGTACAGGTGGCTGGCTTTTTGCTAATAAATGACAGGCATAATATCCATCTATTCTAGACCTCAGAAGTCATACAGAAAATTCTAATAAAGCATTTTCACAAATTATTACCTAAAAAATTAAGAGCATCAGATTCACAGGAAAATCAAGCGGAATATCCTTCCATAGTTGCCACAGATTTCACTTACAGCAAGTGAAGGCTATCCCACATTCAATAATGCCAAGTAAACTTACACGATTCAGATAAAGAAAGAACATTACTCATGCTTTCCAAAATTATATATTTGCCCTGAAAGGTAAGCTGTTCTGTGAAAGCCTGGTGCTATGCCTACAGTAGCACTTTTATTTTTCTTGTCATCCTTGGCTGTTTTCCATATTTTTACCAGTCACCATAGTAAATTCTATTACCAGCTGTTCTGGGCAGACTCAGCAATCCTTAAAGTTGGACTATGTGCATCACTAAATTCACTAGACAAGAATAGCTGACTATACCTTTGACTTGCAAAGAAATAGAAAACAGAACCTGGAAATAGCTAAATATAACCTTTAAAAAAAAATCCCACTTATTTCTAGTTTTCATTTGTGTGGCACTAATATGTATCCTGGTATGAGTGCCCAGCATGATTAAAAAGGTCTCCACCTAGGCAAAAATCCCTTCTTTAGAGAATATTTGTTAAAAATAATTCTCAGGGGTGTTTTGCTTTGTGTTTTTTTCTGTTGGGTTTTTAAAAATCTTTTTTGGATATTATTATTCATTACATCATTCTCAAAATAAATTGTACAACACAAAATGTTTTACCCCCTAAGGGAAAATGACAGCAAGTGAGACTTTAATTAGCATTAGTTCCCAAACAACTAATAAAAAGAACAGTTCTTCAAATCAGCTTATATCCAGTGAAATGGAAGCAGTCATTATCTTCCACAGCAAGTTCAACTTTTAGCACTGTATGGATATTTTAGATATAAAAATCTGTAGGATAAACAAAGAGTACAATGGCATAAATGAAAAGCTAGGCTTCCTGAACACGCATAATTCAGTCTAGGCTATTCATACCTTTTAGCATCTAGAGGAAAAAAAAAGTCTCTGGCGAGAAGACAGAACTCCAGAAATATGGCAAGAATAGCTTATGTTGGGATGGCTCTCATGAGACCCTCTGGTCCACCTCTCCACTCAAAGTGAGGACATTATATCACACAGGCCCTTGTCCAAAGTCAACTTCTGAATCCCTCCAAGACCATAGGTTCCATCACCTCTTGGAAGAACTTGTGGCAGCATGAACTTCCCCCTCCTCCCACACCACTTCTTTCATTGAAGAAACTTGTTTGTCTCTTTGCTATTCACCTCCAGGAAAAGTTTGGCCCCTTCTCACTGCTAACTCTTCTTCAAACCGGAGTTATAAAGCAGGAAAAGTACAAATGCTGTTTACTTACAGATTTAAGAGGAATGTTGTTAAGTACATGAGTACAGTTTTCCTTTTCCCATGTTACAATAGCCATTTATACAGTACAACAGTTTGCTGCATCTACATTTCTATTTATAAACCTCAGCCTTTTAAGAAAGTATAACCAAGACTCTGCTTTTCCTTGAGGCTCTCCCCTCTCTTGCTTTTGCCTCATCCCATACCTTAAGCTTTCTCTGAAGAGTAGGCCATGAAGAAACATTAAATCCCATGGGGAAATAACTCAAAACGTTACAGAAGTGACAGGACTCTATTGCACCTCTCCAGCCTGAATCTGAAAATAGACATAATATGAGTGACAAATACAGAAATATTGGCCTACTAGAAAAATATTACTTTACTGAAGACTTGCGTCTGAGCCATCGCAGCTCCAGAGCCTCGCAATCCCTGCTACTTCTGGCACAGATAGAAGGCTGGCGGGAGTCACCTCTGAAAATTCTGTCCTGGATTAAAAACTTTTCTGATGTTGACATTGCTTTACTCACCTTCTAAGAGGAAAGAATAACTACAATATAAGAAAGCTCTCTTCTTTGGAGGCTTTTATAGACTTCCCAACTATATCTCATCAAATGAAAGCAAACTGTTGTAAAGTTCTAACTTCCCAACAATTTAGTAAATCCTAAATCCTAACAACTCAGTAAAAAAAAAAAAAAAGATATTAAATACTGTATAAATGTCATCATAGTATTCCTATATCAAACACATTTATCTAGAAAAAAAACCAGCCAGTATAGTAGTAGATTAGGTTGGTTAGTTGAAGGAACATAAAGGAATTCACAGGTGAAGTTACTCCACAGGGAAGACAAAGTATGATGGCTTTTTTCCTCCAGTGCTCCAGTGCAATTTATCTTAAGATCACTCCACAGTGTAATTTTAGATTTCTTGTATTCAAAACAGGGTCACTACTCAGCTATCTGTACATATAAAAGATCAAATTCTGGAATTAAAGTGTTTTTTTTTAAAAAAAAAAAGTGCAGGGACTAATGTGAACTGCATTCAGTAAGGGTTGTAAAAGCTGGGATCCACCTCTTCTTCCCTCACAGCTGAATATTTCATTGCACAAGTTTGCTTCACAAATTCAGAATGGAGTTTTATGTTGGTTTTTCTGAGGTTTTTTTGGGGTTTTTTTGTTTGTTTGGTTGGGTTTTTTTTAGATGGGAGGGGACTGTCATGATGGGGAAATCAGGTAGTTTTGTTTATTTTTAAACACAACATATCAGATGTATTCCAATGATTCTGTGCAATAAAACATTGGCTTAATCACTTTCTCTTATATCAGTGCACTAATCCAGCAGCCTGCCAACTGCTAGGACATAGGTCACAGTGAAATTCCTAGCAAATAGGTGTTGGCACTTTCAACTAACATCAGGATTGGATGTCATCGACAGCCAAAAAGAACAGCGATTTTTAAGCCTTTCTGTCTTTGTGTGTCTGTATTAGAAACACGAACTACAGTAATTCCTAAGTAGTCTCTACAGAAAACAAAGTTTCTGGCAGTACATGTTGAACATTAACATTACATCTACATTAGCAGGCAGTGTAGACCAGCTGGAGCAGATCTGTAGAGAAAGCGTTGGTGCTGAGGACCTGACACCTGCACAATTCACATTTCATAGCTTCTATTTCTGGCTGGCTGGCTTTTTCAATCAGGATTATCTCTAGGGAGGGTGCATTACACACCAAATTATTTCAGAATAAAAAGCTCAGCCTACTCCTAAGTAGCACTGGTCAAGAATTGAACTGGTGTGCATTACTGCTCAATTTCCAGCAGCAGAGAGAAAGGAAGATGTCTTAAAGTGCTTCATTTGCCAAGGATCTGTCCCTGTTGTGTCTACGACTGAACTGGTGTCCCAGACACAGAAGAGTGCGGTTCAGCAGATGAGTTACAGTAATCCTGTTACAGCATATTGCTTTACACTTCAATGTAGTAGCGTGTTCAATGTAACACAGTAACACAGATTTCTATAGAACAGCTTGACACAAAAATAGATGAGGCCAAAAAAACCCAGCTATTCTTGCCACTAAAATCGTAAGGCCAGTTTTATTTTCCTTCCCCAAACAGGTTAAATTGCAAACACCTCAGGTTCTGATCTCCCCAAATTATTGCAAATTTATACTGCTTTCTCAATAGCAAGCGTTCACCACACTAAATCAGGGTCTGACAGTATCTGTGCAACACTATTGACTACAAACAGCTATACGAGCAAACTTAATAACCAATTATCACATTCAAGATCTTTTTAAAAAAAAAAAAGTTACCCTAGATCTATTTTCAAATTAAGATGGTGCTTCTCTAGCAATCTATTGCATTGCTTATTCGTCACTGTAAGGCACACTGTGTGCAACCCACTATTTTGAGCAAGGAAATCAATCCTCCATGTATTTCAAACTCAGTCTGAAGCTGAGTTTCAAACTGAAATCATACCTAGCTCTCAAGTAATTTTACAATTAAGAACTGAAGTAGATTCCAAGCAAAGTTCTGCAAATGTGACCTGTATTCGCTAAATGTGGGACGCCTGCAAAATTTGTTTTGACATAAAAACCAGGCAAGTGCACTCAAAAAGAGCATTGCAGTTAACAGCCAAGTATTAATAAAATAGCTTAGACCACAACAATTTTCTGTCAAACTACATTCTATAACCTAATATAACCTTCAGATTGGGTTTTGTTACATACAAAGTGTTTTTACAGGAAAAGAGGATACATTTTAGTATAATGGAAATCTTAACAGTCTAATCAAAGAATTATTATTCAGTCCAGATCCAATTATTGCAGAAAAGAAGTGAACATTACTGTACCTTAAAAAAAGGTCTCAATAGTAGTAGGATCATTGTACATACACTTCCCATTACCTCACTCCTTTTCCTGGTGTTACCTTTGGGTCTCCAGGCTGATGGGGTCTGTTCGTGCCAGGGACATAGGGCAAGTCATCAGCACCCCAAGTCCAAGTATGACATTGATGGTTCCTTCCTCCTTAATCTACAATCAACTTGGGATCACTTTTATGTTTGGTAACACACTTGTAACATCTTGCTCTTTCTTCGTCTGTCCGCACGTTCAGTTACATCTGATTCTACTGTATATGGTGCATTTTACATGTGTTATATGTACTTTTTCTCTCTGCTATACTCAATACAGGATTACATTTCTTCAGCTGACCACTGGGTAGTAATGGCTTCCAGCCCAGGTTTCCAGCGCCAGCCCTGCCCCGTGCCTTGACATCCCAGGTACTTCTCTACACTGTATCCTGCACTGCCACTTGAGGCTTCTGTTACTATGTCAGGTCTCTATTTCCCTACACTATCTTATTCCACTAAACCCACAAATACCCTATTCTACACAGATTCTACTTGCCGCTGCCATCTATGTGAAAATCTATGTGTGTACTATAGAAAAAAAAAAAGCACATGTAAAACAAATCACATCCACCTGGTTATTAACAAATTGCTGTTATAGCTAAACCAAGTAAAAAGAAAGCTCCAGGTGAGTCAAGGGAAGCTCAGACAAAGCAAACCTGCTAAACCTCAGTCATAAGCTGTCGTGAGATTACTCACACCTCTGACCTAACACTAGCAATGGTAATAGCTAGGCTACAGCTTAGCCAGAAATTCAGCCCCTTCTCCTTTCCCCTAAAATGTAAGCATTTGCAACAGACTAGAATTTGACATTCTTTTTACTACAAAAAAAAAAAAAAAAAAAAAAAAAAAAAAAAAACAAAAACTGCAAGAATCAAGTTAAGCATTAATGTCTGCAATGTTATTGTTCTAAAAGTTTGTTGCCACTGTACAGCACCCGTTTGCCATAAAATCTGAGAACTGTACAACAGCCTCAATTGCACACCTATGTAATAGCAGTTGTAGATATATTAAAGAATAGAATTATTACTTAAGTATATTATAGGAAACTTCAGAAGTCTAAAATTAAGTTCTAACTCACAGTAGCAGCATCTTGACAAGATGGTCCCTCCCTCTGTGCATTAAATTCTTGCTGCAATCTTAAGTTGTTTGCAATTAGAATAAAAGTCTAAGCAACATCGTCAGAGCTTAATTAGCCTTTAAACACATACCCAAACTGAGGCCAATGTGAGTTTGAAAATAGAAATACATACTGCACACTTCTGTCAGTTCTGTTCAAAGGTTCAGTGATTGTATTGTTGATTAGTGATTCAAAATCATCACAACTAGTAATGATTCTCCAAAGGAAAAATCATCTTTAAGATTTCTCTATCCCACTACTTTTTTTGTTTTTCTCTTTTTAGTATCTTCATGCAGTGTAAGGGTTTCCATTCTAGTTTGTCAGAGCCACTTCCATGGAGACTAAGGAAGCCCAATTGCAGGACTGACCCTTCGGACAGGCGGAGGTTGCTCTAGGCGATCTTTGTTGACAACTCCAACCCCCTCTCAGAAACAAGCTGGGAGAGTTGAACCTCATAATTACAGTCAAAAGTGTCTGTTCTGAAAAGAGAATCAAGCAACAATCTAGTACCATCTGCATTTTGGACACAAATTTAAACAAGGGAGTTGTGAAATGACATACTTTCTCTCCCTGACAGGTCTGAGGACTTCTTCCTAGAAAGGCTGACTGTACGGTATGCATCTATGCGCATTTCTGCACTAGAAGCAAAGACAAGCTAGAGAAGGTATGCTGGTTTTTAATCTCCCCATAGCATGCAGTTGTACATCCTAAAATTAATTGCAAAACACCAAGTCAGTAAGTTGATCTAGCTATTGCATGACGCTAAATCTGATGGAGTAATTCAGCTGCAGGTCTAAATTCTGATCTAGCTACTCCAGCTATCTAAAAAAAGACAATCTAGCTCCAGTCTCTCAGTTAATATGAAAATAATGAAAGATTAAAAGTTGGATAACAGAAGTTTATACCTTACATAAACAGCGTCAAACCTAGCTTAAAAATTAGTTCCCACACAAGTAGATTTCAAAATTTGCAGAAATTGAGAAAAAGTAGTCTAGCCTAGCAATATACAACCACTTTAAAAATACTGAAGTATCATCTATGTGACACATCCTCATCACTACATAAGCTCTTAAATTTATTACAAAATAGATTTCCACCACTACATATCAGTCTGCAAAAGCTTTTTATTTCTCATCCCAAAGTGGTACATATTATAAAAATAAACCATTATTTATTATTTGGTTATTTTTATCATACATTTATCTTTTTTTGAAACAGAAGACATACATAGGAAAAAATAGTTCTCTATGGATATCTCACAAAGCATCAAACTCTGCATTTGTTCTACTGTTGCAGAAAAATGAAGCATCTCCAAAATAAGTGATAAAGTCTTGGCAGCTTGTTCTTCCTCCCTTTAAACTGCAATGGTCTGTATGCACATTTATGGAAACTCAGTAAGGCCTGAACTGAGAGGGATGGCTATCTGAAGGAGGTGGAGGAGGAGGAGGAGGAGGAGGAGGGGGCAAAAATGGATATGATGAGTTGTACACATTCGGGCCTGTCCAGAGCATATTCACATTTGAAGGTGGAAGGTGGAATTGATGCATCTCATTGACAGAACCAAAAACTGGAGGAGGAAAGGGATACTGTTGCATCATTGGATTTTCCTTTCTAGGAGGTTGTGGAAACACTGGAGATTCCTGATGTATTCTGTTGTCTGAAGAGTATAGCTGTGGTGGTCTTACTTGTGGTCTCAAAAAACCTGGAGGGCCTGATGGAGGAGGAAATGGATCCCTGGAGAACCCTCTGCCGCGGTATCCCCTTGAATAACTTGAAGCAGGCTGTTGCATTGACTGGTGAAGTCCTTTAATCTCACCTTAAAAAAAAAAATTAAACCAACATAAAAACCAGAAAACACACAAAGTTTTAATATTATTTTGGAAAGATTAAGTTTAGTCCTCACAAATATTTCACGCTTAAGTTAAGGAAGTTTGAAAAGTAAGCTTATCAACAAATAATACTGGCAAATAATATATAAACAACAAAATAATACTGGCAAGTCTACTGTTCAGTAACTTATCTTGATTTATTACAGTAATATAGAAAGAATGATCCTAAGGGTTGCAAATTCAGTCATTAAAAAAGAAATTTCACCTTCCGCCCCTGCATCCATTTTCATTTGTATTAATGAATCACAGGAACATTCAAACTGTGAGTATTTTGGAAGCTTTGGTTTAAAATGAGATTTAAAAAGCAACACATTTTAAAACTGAAGATAAATCAACACTGCATTACACTAAAGTGGTCTAAAGCTTTCAGACCTGAGCTGATATTACAGCACAGACACAGGACATAAAAAATTATTCAAACTCAAATTAATAAAATTAACTTACCCTATGAGAAAAAAGGCAGCCTGTACCTTTAGCCAATTAGCTTTCAGCATTCATCTTTCAAAAACTAAAATTTTTCCCTGTACAGGTCACTGTAAGCATATACTCATAACAAATGTACTGTCACTTTCTATAAATACCATAAGATTATTAATGGGATAAGTGTTATGAAATTAAAGGGCAGTGAAATATTAAAAATGTTCCAAAGAGCTGCTAAGATACTCAAAAGGCTGTAGAATTTAAACTGAAACATGATCTCTTAAGGATTGTAGAGCTAGAACCAAAAAGGTATTTAGGGACATAACACTGCATAAAATCACTGAATTTTAAGAACCTACATGGATCTAATCCTTGGCACAAGACTACCTGGAAACATTTTCACCTTTGAAAAGCTAAGTCTGGAAAGGTGGATACAAAAATTCCTACTCATTTTCATGGGGGACTCCATTGGTGCATGCAGTTCTCTCAGAAGCATTGAAGTGAAAGTATTTGACTGAACATTTTTGTTCTTTCTTTTCCTATCAAAGACTATAACAATGAGCCAATTTTAATATACTCAGAGTTTCATGAAGATGCAACCAAGCAAAACTCCAGCTGAGACTGAATTTGTGCCTCAGTCTGCCAGATAGCCCTGCTGTTGAATTCCACAGCCAAACTAAATTGCATACAATGTCAATTTATACCACGTTATTTAGAGAAAAATACAGCAAATCATAACCCATACTCCCTTGACAGATTGAGATAGTTCCTCCTGTTGTGTTCACACTTATGGAACATAGTTCAGTAACAGCTTCAGCAAGCCCTAGGCAAAGGCAGGTCTGCAATAAGCTGGCAGAATAAAGATATGGTGGAAAACATACCACATGCTAGATAAGCAGGAACCAGGACAGAAAATAACCATCAGCAATGAAGGGAAAGTATGTCACGATTCAGAACCTTCACTTAAGGGAGAGCTGTCAAAACCATAGGGCAAAAGCCAGTCCAATAAACATCACTGCTTTATTTAAAGGGTACAAGGAAGGGATGTACTGTATACAGCGTAAAATGGTTAACAGGACAGTTACTGACTTCACAGATCAAGAGAAAAGGGATTCAGTTGGGCACAATGTCTAGCAGGTCTACAAAGGAAGAGCAGCAAACTCACAGAAGGAAGCACTGTGCTGTAGACAGCTGAAGCAACCTGGTATGTAAGCAGCAGCAGAAGAGGGAGAGAGGAGGGGATGAGAGTCAGTAGTACTTAAAGGGAGTCAAAAGAAAAAGCATGCAACAGAAGCAGACCAGTGACAAAAGAAAAAGAGGGATTTGATTTAAATTATTCAATCAAAATGGCAAGCAAAAAGAAAAAAGTTTTGTCAGAAGAGAGGCATGAGAGAAGACAGATAAGAAAATGTGATTACTGCAAACAGAGCACAGGCGCAAACACGTACCTGGAACAGATCTGTCAACAGTAGGAGAAAGGAAGGTGAAGAAAGCTAGGTATATTATGAAAAACTATACATATTTTACTGAACTACTATAGGTTTGTTTATCTAAAAACTGTGTTAGGTAAACAGAGAGGTTCTGAGTGGGCTACACATAAACAGTTATTTTAAAGGTGTATTTATATGCCATGGGTGAGAAAGAGCTTCCTTTTCAGACAGAGGAATAAATTCCCCATCTAAGACTTGCGTCTCCTCCCCGACTGTCAAAAAAATAGATTCCCAATACCTGCACATGGCCTTCCTCTATCTTCTCCCTGCACTCAAAGGCTTCAGCTTGGGCCCCAGTAACCCCTGCAATAAGAAAGCTCTAAATCCCAAAAGATGGTACCTGTTCTACATCCTTACTGTGTGTCAGCTGACATTGTCATAAAAGCCTTTGAATCTCCTCTGACAACTGTCCCACTCCTATACTACTTCCCTCACACAGTTTAATGGAAAAATCTTTATATTCCTTTTAAAATTAAGGAATGCAGCCACAAATTCACAAATATAACTTCGAAAACACAGAAATACTGATTAATTGTATGAAAGCTCAATCATTAAGATAGATGTCATTGTGTATTTCAAACTCAGTTTAACAGGTAAAAAGCATTCTTCCATAACATTCACTCACTTGATGCATTTGTTTCTGATTTGAGTTTCTTCCTTCCTTGGCTTTGAGGCTTCTTTTTCTTCTGTTTTGCCTCTCTTTCTTTTTCATCATCACTGAAATCCAAGGCCTAATTAAAAAAGAAAAAAAAAAAAGACAACAAAGCCATATAAACGCTGCAGAGAACTTTAGTTCTAGCAATAAATCGCTGCTTAGAAAATAATCCATCCTGCAGTCAGCTTGGAATATTAAAGCTGCTCCACAAATTTCTTACAAGACAATTATACATTACTCAGTTATTCCTTCTAATTTTCCTAAAACTAGCAACATTCAAGTACTGAACACAAGTTTTTCATTGCTTAGATGTTAGTAAGAAAAAAAATTGGGAATTTCTAAGGAAGCTGGCTAGTTATTGCCAAGAAAAAGCTTTCAAATGGCAAACTATAGACCAACTGAATTAAAATACAGATTTTTGAAATAAGCTAAAATTTGGCAACCAGCACAGTCAAACTACATTAAAAAATAACTCTAGTTTAAAATTGTCACTAAATTGACATTTTCTGTAGTATATTTAATAACACTGTTCCCATTAAATTTGCAATAGCAAAGTTATTCCCAAGGAATTTTCAGCTTTGGAGAATGTTGTCATTTACACCAGATTCAATGTCACTGCAACATTTTGTTCCTGTTACACAAGGTTTTGCTACCTTTCGAATCGTAGCTTACATTTAGAATGAGGAAAAGTTATTATGGATAGGAAAGAAATCTGTCAGCATAATTAGTTCCCTGAAAAACAGCTTGCTCATATGTCTTAAAAGGGTCACACACACATATATATATGTACCTCTATAGTGTATATATATGGATCTCAAAAACACTGCACTAAAACAGTACTAAAAAAGCCACATAAAAGTTAATTCTGAATACAACTATTTCCTCTTCTACATAACCGGATTATATTCTTATTTAGAAAAAGGAATACCACAAGATGATACATACCACAAAGTAAAATCTTTCACTAACTCCTGCTTTT